>BHEV01031192.1:0-34707 GCA_004319985.1 Emydocephalus ijimae | reverse complement strand
GATACATACACTTAAACTCACTAACATAGTTTATATATTATTTTTATCCAAACTAAGTTAGGTAACCAATGTTATCCCTAAAATGTATTACTCACTCTTTCTCCTACATTACTCTCTAAGATGATTTTCAACCAGCTAATTAGTCTAGTTGTGATCACTCACCTAATTAGAAATCAATATAATAATGTATTTGTCAGCCTCAAGATACCTTCCTCTGCTCCTTTCCTGCTATTATTTCTCTCGGCTGTCATGACAACGGTGGGAGGGGGGATTTTGGATGGGAAGAAGGCTGGAGGTGTTTTACATTCCTTTGCTGGGCTAGCAAGGGGAGGGGGGATTCTTTTCTTTAACTTTCCGTTTCTTGGCTATCTTCTGTCCTCTTTTGCGCAACTGCGAACTTTTATCAAAATATGTCAAGGTCATTTGACAAGAAGCCTCATCACCATCTGGAGATGACCACATGAGCTTATTCAGAAGTTTTAATTGGAAGAATCATTTGAACTTTGGGGGGAGGGAGCAAATCTATTTCTTTGTATGTGTGGTCTACCCGCCAATTTCTCAGTTTCGGAATTGATTTGTAGCTTCCACTTTATTTCCCAGTAAAAGGATAACCTTGCTCTACACCATGGAGTCTGAGTATGAATTAATTTTATTATGAAGACTGAATTAATTTAAATGAGAAGCATTTTTATTCTGTCTTTATCTGTGCTGAACTGCAGCTCAGTCTTCCACTGCAAATGCTTTAACTAGGAGTGAGAAGCAACAAACAGCAACATTCACAAAATATTCAGAAGAACCCATCAGTTTTGAGTCTGCACTTCCCTGATGTTTTACTTTCTTCTTCTGTCTTGATTGAACTGCTATACAAAACTCTTGGCTGCTCTCACAAATTAGTTCACTCACTTAGTACAATTGTCTTGATTTTAGTGGAAAGTACATTTTCCAGAAAACAGTTTTTTCTTTTGGCAAGAAAACAAAAACTGATTAAAATCAATCCATAATGTTATAAACTTATCAAAATAAGATTTCTTACAATGTGTTTTGTCATTCAGTTTTAAAGTCTGTAATCCAAAAAGGTCCATTTTAATTAGGATTTTATTTTTGCATTCTTTAATTTTGACTCAAACAGCAATTGCAACACAGTAACCCCTTCAGAGTATAGCATATTCAAAATATCGGGGCATGATCCTTAAAAAAGTGGTGGCTACATTTTGATTCATCATTTGTATTCTGTTGCCAAGTTTGCCTTGACTATTCCACAGATAATAGTGTCAATTATGCAGATAACATGAGCCCTATTAAATGTCAAGATCAAAAGTTTCATTCCCCAATGTCATCATCTTTATAGTCTTGATGTGCTACACATGATGAATGGAAAAAGGGAAATGGAAAATGTCCTTTTGTGAATTTACTGCTGTTTCTGCCTGTGAATGTAGAAGGTATAATGGGAATAGTTTTGAAGTTATAGGAAAGATAAAGAAAGAAATGATACATGTAACTCTGTTAAACTGGGGGCTTTCTGGGATTAAGAGCTAAAACTCTTTCTAGCTGAAAACTATTGATTGCCTTAAAGAAAAGCAGCACTGTGAATATGTCCACCCAAGATCACAATTTGGGATAAAAAGGAGTAAATTTCTTTTAGTTGTTCCCACAGAAACTTAAATACAATAAAACAAAGGTGCTGAGTGGCTGTGAGTGAAATATTATTGTTCTAGTTAATTTAGAAAAAGAAATAGTTAAATAAACTACCAAATTCTTTTAATACCAGAATAACATTTGTACTGAACAATTCTGTTGTGCCTCTAAATATTTTCTACTTATTGTTTCAGGATGGACACTCTCTTACTCAGGTCTGCTAGCTTTGGTCAGTTATTTTGGGTGAACAATTTGCTGGCTTATCATTTCACCTACTAAATCTCCATGTTTCCATTCTCTTAGCCCCTCTCCTAGGCTATTTGACCCCTTCCATCTTGGGAATTTGCTCTTATTTGCTCTTTGCTTTCCCTCATTTTCTTTGATGGCCACAATTTGTATTTTGGTCTCTCCTGCTTATTTTGTCTCGATGACTCTCCTATGCTCTTTTAGTTGCATTACCTCATCTTTTTTCAATTTCTTTGTCCCTCTCTTTTGCCTCTTTTACTTATTATCTCTCACAGGATTTTCTTGAATCATCTTCCTTTCCATTTCATTATATAATATCCTTTTCTTTCCTTGTCCTCTCAACCCTTTATCATGTTTGGTACCTCTTTATCTTCATCTCTATAGATATCTATTTTATCATACATTTATTTGCCTTTTTTGCTTTAATTTTTCCTCTTTTCTGTCTCTTCATTTCTTTGCACCTTTTCATAAAACTCCTTCCAACATCCTTAACAAGGATTTGTACCCACATGCCTCTCTTATCAATATTGGAGACAATAACTCATATTGGACAAGGAATTAAAAAAGGCAAGAAGGAACTTAAGAGGCTTTTTATATGGTCTGTTACATAGCTCAGTAGATAATTTTTAAGACAGGTGCAGACAAATCATATCATTATCACTTGAATATAACTAAATTGGAAAGTCTCAGCGACCAATTCAATCATATTAGCATTGTCTGAATTTCTAGGATTTGAACTCATGAACTTTCTTTTTCTTAATGATATCTGATTCCTTTGTACCTAACAGATTTTCTCAACTGGACAACCTTGAGAAGTATCAAACTACAGTTCCCATCATTTGGAGAAGAATATTTGTCTGAGTCATCTAAAAATTGCTAAGCAGTAAGATATGCTTGTGTCAATGCTAGAAAGTATAAAACCTAAATATAGATACTCAACCTATTATTTCCACAATATTTTATAAGTATAAGAAGGAACTGTGATTATAAGAAGTACAACATTGAACTTGTAGCTATGCTTCCTGAACAAATGAAGTAGTTACATAATTCTCATGGGTGTGTCAACCAAAATTTTCCATATGAAATAACTATGTTTGATTTAAACAGAAGGATTGCAATGATTATGAAATGATCATTTGGACATTTAAAATGCTGAAATAATAAACACGAAAATTACCAAGTATAGGGATATTGGTATATACTATATAATTCCATTCTATGCATAGCTAATGAGACAATTTATTCTTTTCCTTGGGACTTATGCCCTGGAAAACATACCTAAGATATATTTTTCTACCTGCAGTTTTTGGAAATGAAGTTCCATCATATAGAAATATAACATATATATTGTGGAAGGACCTGAAAGACCATTATTCTGGAAAAAAATATGATTGCTAAGAATCAGTGCAAACTTAATAGTTTATCAATAATTTATCAATAAACAAAATATTCATAAGTGTTTTTGTTTGTTTGAATATTATATAACTTGATTGATTCTTGACTACAGAAGTTGTTAGTTGCAAATTAAGAGTGTATTAATGTACTCTAAGAGCATCAGAATGAGTGTGGTCATTTATATTTACAATACTGTATTGTCAAGATCACTGCCAGAAAGGCAGAAAGTGGTTCCTTTGATTACTTTTGGTTTGAAAAATCTTAAAATGTTAATGCACTCAATCTCAATTTGAAATGTTTTGAAGGTAAGGCAAAAGATTAAAAACAAAGATAAATTCTATCATGTCTCTATTGATTTTTCAAAGCAAGTTGATTATATTATTATATCTTTCTTTTTCCTTCCCCTTTTTTCTGGCTGCCTTCTCGATAGCAAGGAAGCAGGGAGGAGGCAGAGTACTATAAACCTTGGCTGAAAGAGGGAACCCTGCTGAGCTCATTGCAAGCCAAGGACAGGAAGTGGAACACATGCTTTTCACTAAGGCAAATTTCTTTTTTCTAATCAGATCAGCAGTCATGCAGGGGGAAGTGGCAGTGACAGAATGTCAAGAAATCAATCTCCCAGCACACACGGCATTTAAATCCAATTGTGGATGCTAGCTTTTCAGAAAGGAATTAATCCCAGCCCAGACTCTGTTGTTCATCATCATTAGAAGGGGAACAAACTATTCATTTAGACCGAACAGTGGCAAAATTTGGATTACAACAGCTTAAACCAGTACTGCTAGAGAAAGATTGTAATTGAGTCTGAATCTTGCATTTCTAATTTTTGTATCAGCACATATCATGAAGACCACGCTTAGAGCTATGGTCCAAGCTTTGGCTGTGCTTTGGTTTATACTATACATAAATTAGTAACAATGTTCTGATATACAAGGTTTTATTAGAAAACAAACCCTTCCAACAAGTATGAAGATTTTCTGTTTTATCTATAAGCAATTCATGGTCTTTAATTGTACAGCATGAAGACTATTACATTTTGCCTTTAATAAAAAACCAAAAAGAGTAAAACTGAAATGGTCCCAAAGGTGATTTTTCAAGAGGCAACTGGATATTCTGTTTTTTCTCTGAAGATGTTTCACTTCTCATCTAAGAAACTTCTTCAGCTCTTCTTGGATGAGAAGTAAAACGTCTTCAAAGAAAATTCAGAAAATGTAGTTTCATCTTGAAAAAGCACCTTTGGGACAACCATGACCTGGATGATTGAAACTTTCCGTAAGACTTAAAAAGCTTTGAAGAATTAGAAAATATAACATCACCCTAGATGAATTTTTATACTGAATTTATTAGAAGTAATTTTAAATTTAGATTTACAATTTTAGATTTTAATGGTTGGATAGGGTACTGATTTAAAAAAAATTATTATTCTACTTAATCTGAAAAATGTCTAGTTGAAAGCACAGAACATTGCTAGTGAACCCCCCTCTCCAAGTTGTTTTTAATTATTTGAATTGAATTTTAATTTTAATTCAATAGCTCCATTTATTGTTTATAAATTACAGAAAGTACACCTTGTGTTTATGGATTTCCAAAGCTTAGGAACTGAACTTGATGTAGCCCACACCCCAATTCATAGTTAGGTTATTCATTTGTCTTCCAGAATCCTTGTCTCTTTCCCTCAGGTTGAGGATGGACTGGTTCTTGGGAGGAGACCATGAAATTAGCAAACTGTCAGGTGTAAGACTACTTGATTTTCATCCTAAAGATTTGCTTGGCAACTTTCACTCTTACAGTGCCTAAAGTACTGTATCAAGACTGTATATACTTTTTGTGTTTGCCATCAGTGATCTATTTTACTACCTTTGGTTTTAGATTCTGCCCTCTTTCTTTGAAAACTGATAGCAATGAATCTCACTTAGCCTTAGAGCACTACTGTGCTCAGTTGACTGATACTTGAGTGCTGAAAGTTACCCAATAAACACCCTGAGAAAAAAAATCTGTTTTGAACTTATCTGATCTAACAGAAAAATCCTAACAAGTTCATCACAATGGTTCACAATGACAGTACCTCTCTGTGCAACAGGAAAAAACATATTGGCATATTTCTTGAAAAATTTAAAACTCAGTCCTTTCTTTTTCCATGCTCATTTGATTTCCATGAGAAGGCTTCTTACAAATTAGTGTTTGATGCATTTGACAAGAAACTAATAGACTTACTGCTTAGGGAAATTGTCATGACCAAAAGGTGAACTCCTATGAATACTTAATGTGGGGATTAAAAAAGAGGGTTCTTATGAATTAATAGCCTAGGACTTAACAATACGCAAAGTATTTTTTACTTAGAGTAGAATGAGGGTTATTTATGTTTATAAATTTTGTTGTTTTCTGTCTCCCTACCCTCTTTTTTTGTCACCATTCCTTTGATATAACCAATGAAGGAGAATATATTGTAATATTTTCTCTACCACAATGGATTTTTGTGTGTGAATGTGAATTCAAATTGAATTGCTTATTATAATTCTATAATACAATTAGTAATACTAATTCAAGATTTTTTCAATCTTTTATAGATTTTTAAAATATTTTAAAGTTGATCATACCTTAAAAAGATCTAGAATGGTATAGAGATTAAAATAATCTTTTACAAGAAATGCCATGTACCTTATATTATATATATAATGTGTGTGTGTGAGTTTGTATGTGTGTCTATTCTATTCTATTCTATTCTATTCTATTCTATTCTATTCTATTCTATTCTATTCTATTCTATTCTATTCTATTCTATTCCAATTATTTGTGAATATAAACATATTTGATAAAATGTCCTTCATGTATTATAAGGCTATATTGTGTTTGGAAGAATTTGTTCTTTTGAAGCTACCAAGGTTGAAGAAGATACACATAATTAGAGGTACATCTCTCTGAACATGAAAATTCTGGTTTTGAAAAAATAAACTAAGACATTCTAACCTGGACTAGAGAACACAAGAAAACTTGACTAAAGATAAAACTAGGAAAAAAAAGTAAAAAAAAACAATGCCAAATTGTGAATTATTACACAATAGAAGTTCCATATGTGTGTCCATAAAGTCATCAAGAGTTAAGCTTGACTTGGAGTCAGTAAGTCCACACTTTCCAATCTATAACAAAAAAGTACAAATTGTGCTTTATTCCGCTTAAGGGAAGGAATGATGAATTGTACTATATGTATAATTTTATAGTTAAAGGTAAGCTATTGGAGCCTTTGTTATGACTGAAAAGCAAAGTTTTATTTTTAAAAATAAATAGTAAATTATAAAAATAGAATAACTGGTAATTTCTTAAGCATGGTTGAAGATATGATATTGTTATAAATCTTCAGTTTTTAAAATATTTATATTTGAATAGCTCTTATTTCCAAAACTTTAAAAGAAAAGTTTCAAGACAAATTAGATGTTAATTTAATCTATTGTTTATTTCTACTGAATTCCAACAGCAATTCTTCAATTTTTAAGGAACCGAGATCTCATTTCTGCAACTGTATTTCTTACTTGTTATTTTATTATTAAGCCTTTGTTCTGATTAAAATTAAAATGAACATCTCATTGTTTGACAGGCCAACTTTAAGCAGACTTTAAATTTACCCATTCATGCACTAATATAGTACATTGGATTCAGGTTTCCTTTAGCTTACCTGAAGGTATTTTCATTCTTTATACAAGCAGCAGCTTCTCTACATAAAGAATCTCTTATAAATTCCAGAAGATTAAGCTTTCAGAATCTTTGTAGACTAAAATAGATGGTCATATGTCTTCAATCAGTGGGACATAATAATGTTCCCCACACAGATGCTGCAAGACTAACCAAAAATCCAATAGTTGCTGTGTGCTACAAAAATTTCTTATGGTGAGAAAAAGAGAAGTGAAGAATTCCTAGTTAAAAGTCAAAGAGAAACAGGAATCTAAAAATCCCGTTCAGAAATAAATGACCACAATATTCAGATACTTGTGTCCATAGTGTCTTTTTAAAAAAATCTGGAAACAATATATATAAGGTTATAATAAAAAATAACTTATTACAAGAGGGAGATTTTTCACCAGAAGTTGTCTTCCTAAACAATCTGTAAAATGACAAAAAAAGGAAATGGAAAGGTGTATGTAACCTTTCATTGGTAGTCAGTGCTGTAAAAAATAACAAACTCCATGTAGCTTTAGCATGAATAAATTTAAAAAGGAGAGTCTTTTATTCTTTTTAAACCCTCTACCCTTTAAGTGTATCTTAAAGATTGAAGGTCTTCAGAAAAGGTCAAGAAAGCTAAATGAGAAAACCAGTTGGGTATTGGAAAATGGATGGAAATTCCATATAAAATCCAGTCCACTGATTTTCTGATTTCTTTTCCTACAGCACTGCAGTACTGCCTCACTAAACTACCTCTCAAACTTTAGGCATGGCAGTGGTCTATTCTACTGTATAGAAAATAGGAATCTTAGCATATCTTAGCTATGTTTAAAAAGTGAATTTTTCTATTTGTGTGTGCAATATATATGTATAAGTATTTATAAGAAATAAATATTTATCAATCAGTTTTGGAGTGGCAGAAGATGGCTCCATGATTCCAAACGTAACATTGTATTATAGCTTGGTTAATTATATTCTGTAAACCAAACAATATACAATGGCAAGCTGCATAATAAGTTTTGCAAATCACAATTATTAGGTTCACATTAAACTAAATTGCAACTTAATATAAGGCGTGAACCCAGACAATATATCAGAGTGGGAACCAAGGTTTCTAAGCATTCACAATGTCGATGTTATTTCTAGCTTCTAGTAACATAGTAGTACATTCTGCACAATAAGCCAATTTTTGATCTTTGGATAGAGTAGTGACTGTCCTGCATCCCAAATGAAGAAGAATAGAGAGTATGTGATATATTTCTGAACTTCACACAAGAGAATTATTTTCATTGACTTGCAGAACAACCTAGGGAAGATAACTATATTCATTTTTGTTGCTTCAAATGATGAGAAGAGTCAAGTGACTTATAGATTCTGACATTAAAGATCAGAGCAAACCTTTGTGATGATTCATGAGCTTTGGCTTTTCTTTCTTTCTTTACAAGCTCCTGTATTTCTAGACTCTCTGTACACATCAATGGAATCTTTTATTGCTTTTCAGTAATGAATGCTATTTCATTTGCCTATTTGACATTTTTATTAACTTTATATTTGTGTGTGCGTGTGCACACAAACTTCTCCAAGCATGACAAACTTTATTTTTTTCTGCAGCTTTATTTGAAGAAAATCTATCATTAATCTATTACAGCTATAGGGACTGTACAACCAATGAAAAAGAACAGGCATTGGCTCCTGCCAAATAAGGCAACCACATGTTGGACTTTGATTGGCTGCCTCAGGGGAGCAAAGGGTCACAGGGGGCATCTGTTTGCCATTTCCTTTCAAAATAGTGTGATGTGAAAATATAGGGTAAAAAGACAAGTTATCAAACTGTGAGGTTCTTCATCTAGTGTCTTGTCCAGAAACTTGAGATGATCATATAAAATATAAATCATCTCACTGAGTAATATTAACTAAAATGAACCAACACATATACTGTATTAGTACTTAAAGGGTTTGCAATTACTCACAGTTATAAAAAGATGCACATGCAAAAAATTCTTAGTTTAAATTAAAAGACTTAGCTTTTTCAACAAGATTACTTGAAATGTATTTTGGTACTGTCTCCTGAAATTATATGTTGCAAACTAACATGCCAACATTAGAAGGCAGTGGTTAAATTAGAATATGAATATTCTGAACTATAAGATGACAATTAAAAACCATTTTCAAAGAGAAAGCATTACTGATAATTCAAGAGAATATATATTTGGCTAAGTCTAGATGTACTGTTAAGTGAAACATAAAAAGAAATTAAGTTACTTCAAAATAAAAGCTGAATGAGTAAGCATGAGTGATAGCAAATGTGGACTGCAAAAAATGCTGGGCCATATTAAGAGGGGATTTAAGGCTTTTTAAGGGCATGAAATAAATACTTTGAAGCTGCTGCAAGACTTCAGGCATCTGTTTTACAGCTTCTATAGCCCTAGCCCGCTTCAGAAGTTGGGTTGCTCCATCACTGAAGGCTTTCAAAAAGAGACTAGACTACCATTTGTCTGAAATGATATAGGGTCTCCTGCTCAAGCAGAGGATTGGACTACGAGACTTCCGAGATACTTCTATTATTCTATGTTCTATATTGAAATATAGATATATGCAAGTAAGCGCAAATGTTTGGCTCCATATTCCACATTTTATGGAGACATTCTGGAGACTATAAAAATAAGGGTGCACTGCATATGGCCTTGGAATATATGTTCCCATATTTTCACTAATCGGATACAGCACTTAGCAGTACTGTACCTTGTTTCCACTAGTTTAATATTACATAAATTATCTGAGGTATCCTTAAAGAGACACTTTATAGCATCATTTCACAGCATCTCTTCATCAAAAGAAATCCGTTCTATTTTTTCAGAAAAAAACATTTTCTATTTTTCTCTGGTTTTTATTAAATTGTGTGACAGAGAAGTTGCTTTTGCAATAATCACAAAATAAGAGTGTTTAGAAGAAATTCTCATTGATGGCATGTGGTGCCCTAACATTTGCTAACAAAGTAACTAAAAGACAGTGTCCATCTTTCATTAAACAATTTTTTTTCCAGTGTTTCTTTAGCTTCTCTAGTTTCCTAGTCTCAATT
Source organism: Emydocephalus ijimae (assembly GCA_004319985.1). Classification (NCBI taxonomy): domain Eukaryota; kingdom Metazoa; phylum Chordata; class Lepidosauria; order Squamata; family Elapidae; genus Emydocephalus; species Emydocephalus ijimae. The sequence continues at coordinate 24,698 of BHEV01031192.1, read as the reverse complement.
AAATCCTAGGGGAAGACTTCATAAGATTTTTTTTCATTCAGTTTTCTTCAGATTGATAAATACAAGCAATCAGAATTATGGGCAAATTTGTAACAGAAAATAATGCACCAGCAACAGCACCTGTAAAGTAAACTCAAGAACCTTTAAATGGAATAAGTAAAAAAAAAATCTCTTTAGAAGTATTGTTGCTACAAGATGAATTGAAGTAGAGTAATCTAGTAGCTAAAGTCCATACATCATAAAGTAGGCAAGATTGGAAAACACTGACTTAATTTAATTTATAAATTGAAATATTTTTGTTAAATCTTAAGGTACCAATTTTACTGACTTGGATTCCACAAATTTAGCAAGTGCAAAGTGAAATATTTCCAGAAATTTAATACTTTATTTCTCTTACAGGATCAACAGATTTACCTGCTATACTTCTGTGTGCCAGGTTGTTATTAATTAGGCCATATAATCTTTTATTAAAAATATAATTATTTACACACTCACTGATAGCACTATTGTTTATTTGGAGTTTGGATCAATAATCATGATATAATTTATCTCTGGAGTCCTTATTTCTGAATTGACACATCAGGCATAGATAATCAGATTGCCTAAAGGTATAGGCATGGTTTGTATGCAGCATGCAGGAACACAACTAAAGTGCTGCTCTTTCACAGTTCAATACATTAACCTTAAAAGATCTCAAGACAACAAATTCTTAGGCACTTCAATCTTTTAATCATGTAATTTGCAGAATTCTGGCCACCAGTTAGGTGGAACCTATAGATATAGTAAACCTAAATGAATTATCAAGTCCCCTGAAATTAAAATGGTAACATTAGAACAAACCAGAGACAGCTCTGGCCTCAGATTCATCACTATATTTTCAGAATCATTGCTGGGCCTTCAACACATATAGCAGATTTATTTTTAAAGGATGTTTTGGTGGTGATGTCAGGAATGTATATAGTATTAGAGTGGATAGTTATAAAGGAAAAATTATAGTTCAATGCAAGAGCAATTCTTGAGAAATAAGTCCTGTGTAATTAAAGAAATATAGTTTTTGTTTCACTATTGTTATGGACTAAGCCAATGCACCAATACAACCCTAAACAGCTTTACTTTACAGCAGGCTTGTAATCCTGTACTTCTCATTGGATAGCGAGTCGTGATTGGTCATTTTTGGCCAGTCTGATTGACTGTTAACGGGCCCCCCTGATTGGACGCTTGTGAAAGCGGTAAACTCAATTCATTGGTTGTTTTGACAGCAGCCAGCTCTATAAAAGACCTGCTGCTGCCCAAGTATTTTGCTCTGTTCTTTCTTGACAATAAAGAGTTGAACTCACCGTTCGATGTCTCGTCTCCGTTCCTTGAGCCCATGCCCAGGACTTAACACTGGCGACGAGGATGGGATGCGGAGACAATAGAGCTGTCTAAGTACGCATCGAATAAGACAGAGCACGTGGCGAAAGAGCGCACGCAACAAACGGCAAGATGACCAGTGGCGTCATACCACCCGCTCCATTCAACCCAGCAACCGAAGACTGGGACTCATATATAGATCACTTCCAGATGTTCCTGGAGACCAACAATGTAAAAGATGCTACACCTGGCAAGAAACGAGTGGTGTTCCTGACTCATTGCAGCCCCGCCGTTTTCAAAATGGCTAAAGCACTGGCAAAAACGGCGGAAGTGAAGACCATGGATTGGGATACCCTTGCCCCAATCCTCCGAGCCCATTACGCACCCGCAGTACCTACACTGATACGAAGACACGAATTTTACCAGAGGGACCAACGGAAGAACGAGAGCGTTGGAAATTTCGTAGCCAACCTCCAGAACTAGGAGGCCTTTGTGGTTTTGCAAACTTAGAGGAAGCCCTAAGAGACCACATAGTTCTGGGACTAAATGCACCACATGTGCAGAGTAAACTGATGGTGAAAGGCGACATCAGCCTTACCGATGTCATCACTGATGCTACTCCGCTCGGAACAAGAGCAAAGGAACCAGAGACATCCGCGCCAATGCGCTGGTTGCAGGGCAAACCACCTGTGATCGGACTGCAAATTCCTCGATGCACTCTGCCGTAATTGTGGAAAAAGAGGCCACATTGCAAAAGTCTGCAGAAGCAAGCAAGAGTCCAGTCCCAGCCAAAGGAAGAACAACCTCCATCGGGAGACAGGCAAACCTCCTGAGAACCGGGACCGCCTGAACCACCACTACTACTACAGTGGAACAACCACTACTACTACAGAAATCAAGCACCTACCTTTTCAATGAAATGAGAAGAGGCCCACCAAACCATTACTATCAGCCACATAAGGGCTTACTATCAGCCGCGTAAGGGTTACTATTGAGAATCGACCATGCGTGATGGACGTCGATTCAGGATCATCCCTATCGATGGTATCCTGGAAAACCTTCAAACAGCTGATCCCTGCCATCTGCCACCAGGACCTCAGCATGCAACGAATCATCCTGAAAGACTACCAGGGAAACAGAATTCCAGTTGTCGGTTCCAGCCACGTCCAAGTATCCTTCAAGGACCGCACAGCAACGCTTCCCCTGACTTTCGTCGATCGTGACCAACCCAGCTTGTTAGGGTTACAGTGGTTTGCCCCACTCGGGATTGAACTAGCTGGCATACACCAAAACAGAAGCAATGACTGGGAAGAGGCTCTCATCCAGGAATTCCAGGACGTGTTCACAGGAACATTAGGCAAGTACAAGAGGACCCCCATATCATTTAATCATTTAATCTCATTTATATCATTTAATCTCAGCCCTGATGTAGCCCCCATTCAGCTTAAGCCTCGTCGGGTACCTTTTGCCTTAAAACCAAAGATCGATGAGCAGCTAGATAAACTGATAGCCCAGGGTTGACCATGCCCGCTGGGAAACCCTGATAGTAACGCCCATGAAGCCAAATGGTTCAATAAGAATTTGTGGGGATTACTGGGCCAGCCTAAATCATGCTCTTTAACAGAGCACTTACCCAGTACCGGTGGTTCAACACCTTCTTCATTCCCTGGGTGGCGGAAAAATATTTGCAAAATTGGACTTAGCTCAGGCATACCAGCAACTACCTGTAGACGCGACAACTGCAGAAGCCCAGACAATAGTTACACATAGAGGCGCTTTCAAGTGCAATAGACTCCAATTCGGAGTAAGCGTGGTGCCTGGCATTTTCCAAAGTTTAATGGAGAGACTATTACAAGGCATAAAAGGCGTTGTGCCTTATTTTGATGACGTCCTAATAGCTGCCCCCACTAAAGAGTTTTTTAGTACAACGACTCAGAAAAGTTCTTCAGAAATTTAAAGACGCTGGTCTGAAGGTAAAAAGGGACAAGTGTTAACTTTGTATGGAGAGAGTGGAGTTCCTGGGATACCTTCTCGACAGACAGGGAATCCACCCCACCGAAAAAAAACTAACCACAATCAAAAACGCCCCGAGACCTAGGAATAAGACAGACCTCCAAGCCTTCCTGGGACTCATTAACTTTTATAACATCTTCTTGCCCCAGAAGGCAACCGTATCTGAGCCTCTACATAGACTTCTCAATAAAAAGGCTTCCTGGGTCTGGGGATGGCGTGAAGAGAGAGCATTCCAAGAGATAAAAGACCTCTTAACCTCCGATGCTGTATTAATGCAATACAATGAGACTCTACCTTTGACAGTTACCTGTGACGCCTCACCATTTGGAGTGGGAGCCATTTTAAGCCATGTCCTACCAAATGAGAATGAGGCACTTATTGCGTTCTTTTCAAGAACTTTGTCTAAAACTGAAAGGAACTATAGTCAACTTGATAAAGAGGCTCTCACTATTGTATCTGCAATTAAACATTTCCATGAATATGTGTATGGGAGACCCTTTACCATAATTACAGACCACAAACCGCTACTTGTTATCTTGGCANAATTACCGATTGCAACACCGCCCGGGGAAAACCATTCCCCATGCTGATGCTTTGAGCCGCTCTCCACTACCAGACATCATAGAGGACCTTGCTCCAACCTTAGCAGTATTGCAAATCGAAACCCTCAAATTGCTGCCGCTGACCGCTCGAGACATCGCTTCAGAAACAAAAAAGGACCCTGTTTTGGCACGAGTCCTCAGCTGGGTAGAACGGGGTTGGCCAGTCAGCACAACCAATGACACGTTCAAGCCATTTAGGAATCGTCAAACAGAGCTATTCTCCCAGAAAGGCTGCATAGTGTGGGGAGACAGAGTCATAGTCCCGGAGAAATTGCAATATAGGGTATTGAAAATGTTGCACGATGGACATCCAGGCATCGTGTGGATGAAGGCATTGGCTAGGAGTTACACATGGTGGCCTGGCTTAGACAAACAGATAGAGACCTGGGTAGCAAAATGCAGCAAATGCTAGGAGACTCGCTCCGCTTCTCCATNTATTCAAACTGGCTTGAAGTCCACAAGATGAAAAGCACCACCACAGAGGCAGTCACTAAAAAACTGAATAAACTATTCGCTACCCACGGATTGCTGGATGTCCTGGTCTCCGATAATGGCCCCCAATTCACTGCCCTGCCATTTGAACAGTACCTGGTAGATTGGGGCATCCGCCATGCCTTAACATCGCCAGCTCACCCTGCGGCCAATGGTAGGGTTGAGTGAATGGTTCAATTTGTAAAACAGACCTTGCACAAAATGGACCACGGCAACATTGACGACAAAATAAACTGGATGCTTCTCCTCCAGCACATAACCCCAAACAGTACCATGAACAAAACCCCAGCTGAACTCCTGATGGGCCAGAAACTTCGCTCGCATCTGGATCGGCTCCATCCAAACTACACACCGGAACAACCCCCGGGATCCAGCAGCACGTGTCAGGCATTCCAGGAAGGTGACCTCGTGTTTGCGAAAAACTTCTCGGGCGACCCATTGTGGGTCCCCGCTACCATAACGCAACTTACAGGACCCCAATCCTATCGCCTACAAACTGCAGATGGTAAGATGTGGAAACGCCACATAGACCAACTCCGTTCCAGATTAGCACCGGAACTTCTAGCTGGGAGGGGAAGGAACATTGAGGAGGCTGAAGAAGAAATGATAATCGAAACCCAAAAGCCTACACAACCAACCAGGGGATACTCACCATCCGAAGGAGAACCGAGGCAGGGAGTGGCCTCACCGCGTGACAGCACTGCGATGGAAACGGATCCAGGGAACCCAGAAGACAGCACTGGCGTAAGCAGGGAAAGCAGCCCAGGGCCACAATCTTCACCATCCAACCCAGCTAGCAGCCCACCAGAACCAGAACCAGGACAGAAACCGGTGGAACAGCGCAGGTCAAGCAGACAGGTGAAGCGACCTGCCTATTTATGAGAATACGTCACCCCACCCCTCAGACGGAACGTAGGGGGAAGGGGTTTTATGGACTAAGCCAATGCAGCAATACAGCTTTACTTTACAGCAGGCTTGTTATCCTGCACTTCTCATTGGCCCGTGGATAGCAAGTCATGATTGGTCATTTTTGGCCAGTCTGATTGGCTGTTAACGGGGCCCCCTGATTGGACGCTTGTGAAAGCGGTAAACTCAATTCATTGGTTGTTTTGACAGCAGCCAGCTCTATAAAAGAGTTGCTGCTGCCCAAGTATTTTGCTCTGTTCTTTCTTGATAATAAAGAGTTGAAGTCACCGTTCGATGTCTCGTCTCCGTTCCTTGCGCCCATGCCCAGGACTTAACAACTATCATTTTCAATGAATAGAATAGAATAGAATAGAATAGAATAGAATAGAATAGAATAGAATAGAATAGAATAGAATAGAATAGAATTCTTTATTGACCAAGTGTGATTGGACACACAAGGAATTTGTCTGGGTGCAAATACTCTCAGTATACATAAAAGAAAAGATACATTCATCAAGAGTCAAGAATCATAAGGTACAACATTTAATGATGGTAATAGGGTACAAGAAGCAATCAAATCATACTAGGAAACAGTCAATATAAATCGTAAGGATACAAGCAACAAAGTTACAGTCATACAGTCACAAGTGGGAGGAGATGGGTGATAAGGAGTGATGAGAAGATTAACAGTAATAGTAGTGCAGATTTTGTAATAGTTGAACAGTATTGAAGGAATTATTTGTTTAGCAGAGTGATGGCTTTTGTGGGAAAAACTGTTCTTGTGTCTAGTTGTTCTGGTGTGCGGTGCTCTATAATGTCCTTTTGAGGAAAGGAGTTGAAACAGTTTATGCCCGGGATGTGAGGAATCTATAATATTTTCACAGCCCTCTTTTTGACTCGTGCAGTATATAGGTGCTGAATTAAAATATATATGTGCACAAAAATATACCATATGCACAGATGATATCTAATTATGATAATGAAAAAAAAGCAAGAAAACAACCAAATTCAAGGACCCCTCAAATATCTGTAATTAAACAATGGTGGAAACAGAATCTGTTCCTTTGACATATATTTATGGTTACAAAATTGATTGCTGTCCCAAACATATTCATAAAGTGAGATTGTGGGAGGTATGAACCCTAATAATATTGAACAAAATGAGAGTTACTTCTGAATAAATAACTTATGCAAATGGAGATGCGGGTACTCTATTTTTTTTTTTAATCTTCATCTTAAAGTGCTCTGGTTTTATTGTATTGCGAACAGTTGCTGGGGTGCATCCACAGTTTTGTTGTACTTGTACAATGACAATAAAGTACTTCTTCTTCTTCTTCTTCTTCTTCTTCTTCTTCTTCTTCTTCTTCTTCTTCTTCTTCTTCTTCTTCTTCTTCTTCTTCTTCTTCTTCTTCTTCTTCTTCTTCTTCTTCTCTTACCAACTGTGTGATTTGCTTAATGACAATGCTTATAGAATGAGATCCGGTCACATGATGACTCAGTTAATTCCAGTTCTAGTTATGCTGTAACAAGAGAACTAGCTCTATTGTTACAACATTTTTAAGGTGATGATATTTGAAACACTTACGTAGTTCTACGTATATTAATGATAAGCATTATTTATCAAATAATATTTATAAAAATTGTCTCACATTATTAAGCACTTATTTGTTTAATTTATATCTGTCAGTGGTTATACATTATATTCATGGTATAAGCAAAAGACAAGAGGTTGTCAGAATTTGCTCATGAATAGGATCTTGTGATTGTGACAAATTATTTGATCAAAAGAACACAGTTAAACAAATATGAATTAAAAACAAAGGCAACAAACATTTAGTATTTTATACGTGCTCTGTTTGCACAAGATCTCAAGTGAACATGCACAATTTGTTTAGTCAAGTGCTACTGAATTTCAAAATTGCCCTTCAGGTCAGCATCAATGCTTCTAAGTCTTAAAGCAAAATGTTTCAGGAATTTTCTTCCCTGTGTATAAATCAAATTTTTGCAACATTTTTTCAGATTCAATTAGCTCAATACATTTAAAGCTCTAACTTTTCACTATTTTCCTTTCCTTTGCAAATGAAAATATTTCTCTTTTTCCAATGTAATGTTTCATTCAATTCCCATTACTCAGAAGAGGACCTTATTTTATAAGGTCAATGGCAAAGTAAACAAACAATTCATCTGTCTTTCAATTTGAACAGTAGATTCAGAGACATACAGAATCAGAACCAGTATAATTTCATTAGGAATATAGACATAAAAAGGAGTCATTGACATTTCTGTTCATTTTATGAAATAGAGTTTTAAAGGTTAGAATTATGAATATGGTGAACATTTATTTATTTATTTGATTTGATTTGTCAATCCCTCACAAGATAACAGGTATAAGTACAAACACAGTTTTGAATACATGAGATGGATACATATAAGAAAAATAAAATGAAACAATAGGACAGGGACAGTAGGCATAATTGGTGCACTTATGCAGCCCCTACAGACCTCTTAGGAAAGGGGTGAGGTCAATAGTAGTCAGTCTAAGGTTAAAGTTTTTGGGCTTTGGGGAAGAAACCACAGAGTCAGGTAGAGTATTCCAAACACTGACCATTCTATTGCTGAAGTCATATTTTCTGCAATCAAGTTTGGTGCGGTTAACCTTGAGTTTGTATCTATTGTGTGCTCTTGTATTGTTATGATTTAGCTGAAGTATTCATTTGCAGGTAGGACATTGCAATGTATGATTTTATATACTATACTTAGATCGGACAGAAGGCGGCATAGTCCTAGGTTTTCTAGGTCTAGAGTTTCAAGTCTGGTGGCATAGGGGATTCTACAATGAGTAGAGGAGTGGAGAACTCTTCTTGTGAAATATTTCTGGACTTTCTCAATTGTGTTAATATCAGATACATGATATGGGTTCCAAATTGATGAGCTATATTCAAGTATAGCTCTAGTAAATGTTTTGTATGCTCTAGTTTGTAGTGTGATATTACCAGAGAAGAAGCTACGTAGGATTAGATTAACAAATCTTAATGCCTTTTTGGCTACGTAGTTTCAGTGGGGTCTAGCACTTAGATCATTAGAGATGAGTACTCCAAGGTCTTTGACAGAGTTTGGATCCTCAACAAAATCTTAACTATTCAGCTTGTATTTTATTTTCTGATTTTTTCCCCAATATGTAAGACAGAGCATTTATTTGTTGAGATTTGAAGTTGCCATTTGATTGACCATTCTGATACATAGTCAAGGTCTTTTTGGAGGGTAGTAGTATTGTCTGTGGTGTTGAATAGCTTTACATCATCAGCAAAGAGAACACAGCTGCTCTTAATATAATCACAGAGGCCATTTATGTAGAGTATGAAGCGAGCTGGTCCTAAAACACTGCCTTGGGGGACACCACTGTTGACAGTGGTGTCAATATTTCTCATATTTTCAGTGCAATAACAATACTACTATTTTTATTAATGCTAAGTAACTTAAGTTTCCCTGTTAAGTTGAATTATGGGACTGTATATTCCCTCCACTCAGAATTAAGAAATTGACTGCAAAAATATTCTATTCACTTTCATTTGAGCATCATTAATCCTGTGTCTTCAGCCAAAGAAACTTGACTTAATGGTATCAGAAGGTTTCATTGTGAAACTTTTCCTTCCTGGATATATTTTTCATCTGAGTCAAAATGTGACAAGAGCATGAGTAAAATACACTCCAGGCTAACTAATCACAAGGACTAAAAGTGGTGGAAATGTCGTATATGGCCTTTTCGAGGATGTGAATATTTCTTGTCCTTAGTAGATTTCTAAACAAACATATCTTGTTCAGTGAGAAAATTTTATTTATTGATAAAGTAATATGTTAATAATATAGTTGATTGTTCTTATACAGTTTGATAATGCCCAGCTGCTTTTTACACATTTACTTTAGTGATTATTTTGTATTTATTTTAATTGTTTTTTTTACATATAAATTATAAGTCTCTTAATCAAAGCAATACTATAAATTGATTGAAGCCAGGGATACTTGTTTACTTGAATTAGATAATGGGAAAGAAATAAAGTGTTATATAACACATGGCCTATGTTTTCTTGTTTCTTATTAACTCCACAATCAATTCCATTTTCAATCTGATTAAACTTGCACATTTACTTTCTAAGATATTGGTTACCTGTTTTGAAACTTGGCTCTTTAAATATATAATAAATGCTTTCATATTTCAGGGAGCCTTTCATGTTGGGTGTAAGCTTTTATAAGCTTCAGCACTTGGACAATAGGAATAAAATAAAGAAAATATATTTATATAAATTGACCAAATACTTCACCCTATATAAGGGAAAGAAGACCCAAATAGTTTTACTTCTGATATATCAGTATATCCATATGTTATATAGAACAAACACCATTCTTTACCAATACACTCAATTAGAAATGTTTGCCTCTCTAAGTTATTAGAGCATTTTGTATGTTCATATTTGGAGTTGGTTTCTCTTAGTAACCTTTTGACATACCACACTGTACTTAGTGCCTTTATGTCCTGAACTTTAACCTTTACTTCCTGTTACTGTATAAACATCATCTCAGTTTTGCCCTGGAGGATGCTATTTCTATCAGCAATGAAATGTGAGGAGAAAGTTGAAATTCATTTGTGCTTGTTTGACTCATTCAACAAACTGCTGGCCTAAATGGTAAACTAAAATACAAGAGTGTTGTCTGATTTTACTTTGAGTTTTTTAATTATTTTCAGATGTAAGGATGTAATCATGGACTGTTGGATATAAACATGTCTTCTGTTTAAAAAGAAAAAAAACACTGCATAATAAAGGCCAATGAACTAATCCAATAACTGAATCTTCCAGACAGAAATAACTTTGAAATTTAGTTTGGCTACCAAAGACTTCACTATTTGAATTATAGTGATTGCTGGTCACTAACAGTTGGGAAAGGGCAATTTAAACAGCTACTTTTTCCTGTGAACTTTCCAGATACTGCCAATAGAACAGGTCAAGACAATTTGGTTTCTTAGTGGAATTAAGCTAAACATTAATGCTTATGTTTTTTCTACCATTTTAAAAAGAGGGATAAACATGTTCTGTTGACTTTCATTTGGAACGTTATTTTGTGTAATCAAAATGGACTGCACCACAATGATGCTTTTTTATTCATTCATTCATTATTTTTTGTTTATTTATTTATTTTTATTTATCACACTGTCCATCAACATAAGTGACTTTGAGAAGTTAAAATAAACTATTACCTTAGCCCATGGGTTCAGATGCTATATGGAATGATATGTATAAATTTAGTGTACTACCTTTCTTGAGGGGGAAAAAACTCAATATAAAGTTTGTGAAATAGTTAGTTAATACCTAATATCAGTTTAACTACCAAAGATCTAAAAATCTAATTTTAAATAGATTAAATGAAATTGGAGTCAAGTTTGGATATACAGTATGTTATAACACTTTGTAGAAATTTTATCAAAAAATTAAACACTTTTGGATATTATCAAAATCCAAAGAAACTTAAAACCTCATCTTGAGTAAACTATTGTTTACAATAGCTATGCATCATTTTCATATAAATATTTTCAATATTTATCTGCCGTTTCATACTTATGCAAGATTCTCTTATTGTCATGCTAACTACCTCTTTCAAAATATATTATTGATGCTAAATTTAATGAAATTAATAAGTTTGTTAGAATTTAAAGATAGATACAGAAGTAGAGATAGATGATATAGAGATGATAGATAAAAATGAATAGAGAGACAGACACAGGGGGAAGGACAGGAGATGGGGTGATGAAGAGAGACAGGGAGAAATATGTGTGTGTTTGACTTGGCTGCAAGTAATAAATATATAAACAGAGGTAATAAATATATAAACATAATATGTATATATATAATATATAGGCAAAACACCTAAATTTGTATGAAAAAGAATTTGTGGCCCAACCACATTATAATTCTAGTAGGAATATCACATTAGATAACAGCTGTAAATCAATGAAACTATTATTACTTTTTCTGAACCATTGATTACTTATAAAAATGTGTGTTTGAAATACAGCTGATTTTTGGGAAGTTGACTTTTTTCTTGTTATTCTCTCTTTTTATAAAAATTGAAGAAGCAGTTATGGGTTTCAGTTATTAATACTGCCTTTGAATGACAATGTTCTAAGCCAGAGGACAGATTTGTACAGTATACAAATTTGCCCTCTGGCTTAGAACGTTGTTCATTCAAAAGCAGAATCAATGACAGTATTATTTCATTAGAGTAGCACAACCTGGAGATGTTGTGACCTTGAACCTGAATATGGTACTTGCATAATAAAAGAACCAGCTCTAGGAATCCAAAAATATTTAAGAGAAAACAGACTTGTTCCCATGATATCTCCCAATGGAAAATTCAGTTCTAAGTTGTCTCTCTTGTTCAAATTGCATTGAAAACATTTTTGGAGAGTTTGTTTTAAATAGATATAGTGGTATTGTCTGGAACAGGAAGCATGTATGCCAACATTGTCACATAAGCTGGAACATTGATGATTGACATAGTTGTAGCTGCAACCCTAGAGAAAGTCATGATGAACTGTGTGGTTAAAGATTTCTTATTAATCCAATATTTCCTATCACTTTAGCACAAGTGAATACAGAAAATAGAACTATAGGTATTTTTAATCTTAAAAACAGTTGAGGACAAGTATAGGTCAGTTAACTATTAGTTTCATTATTTGCCGCCAAGATGGAATTGATTATGTAAAACAGGCAGAAAGTGAAATTGTTTTTTTAAAAAAAATATTTTAGGGCAGATCAAGCATGTGAAGTCAGTATACATTAAGAAATCATTAACACATATGAATATTGTATTAAATAAATAAATAGTTCCTGTTTAAATTGGATTCATATTGAACTTCTATTAAGTCGTACAATTCTTTTCGGAGTTTTATTATTCACAAGGGTTTACATAACAAAAATATGTTACTATTTACATTACCAATTCCTAAGGAAAGTAAATCTTTCTACTTCTGTTATGTATTATTGCCACATGTTTTGCCATAATTCTGTTCTATTACACGCATTTTTATATTTTAATTCAATTTCTTGTAAATATTTAAATGTGTGCAATATCTTTAAAGTTTAATTGTATATATAGATGCACTTACCTAATAAAAAGTATGTGTTAAGTAACTAGATTTTTGTACATTAGGCAAAAAATACAATTTGGATAATTTCACATAAAATTTATCAAGATTAAATTAATTATTTGGATATATTTATCCTTTATGAAGTATTAAAAAGCATATAAAAGAAAGTGTGTTCTTTCTAGGAATAGTGGTTTAATATGTTTAGAAAAACAGAAACAAGCATTTTGATTTATCTTCCATATGAGCAACAGCAAATAAGCTATATTTTGCATAGCATATAATTCTTATCCTTTACATACAGCTTCATGAAAATCCTGTTCACAGCAGGATTTTTTAAGGAAAAGCAAATAATTATATCTAAAAAAAGTGTTTGTGTATTACTTTCTAAGGAATAATTTCCCAAAAATTATAACTAGTCCATCATTAGTTCCATTTATTGCTTTTTGAAGACATCTTGTTGCTTATATTTAGAGCTTTATTGAAAATATTAAATATATTCTTCTTATTTTTGTAATATTTTTTATAAAAGATAATATTGTAAAAATTAATACAAAATATATAGTATAAAATATATAAAAAGAAAAACATGTAAAAAGTGAAAAAGTCCAACAAGTCCCTTTTGTAAATACAATGTAAAGAGGTTATCCACATCACTCTTCTGGTTTAGTACTTGTACTTTTTTTCATTGTTAAATCATAACTTGTTTCATTTGATAATCCAGTGTTTTATCCTTTCTCATCTTTTTCTAAGGATGTCATTTTTAAAAACACGTTCACATCAATTTCAATTTCAGTGACATCATGTAGCTTTTCTGTAATAGCAGATTATCTTAAATGTATTTTCTGTGCCGAATATGTCAGACACAAAAGACCGGGACCACATGAAATTCCAATTAAACTGCTTCTATTACTACTTGTGTTTATGCAAAGGAATCTACTCAAGTAATGGTTAGCACTATTTTGATACTAGATAAGGATCAACAGAATTCAAGAAGGGTTGGACTTTGTATGTGGCTACAGAAGACATTAATTAGACTGATCTTCTTTTGACTCTGCCCCCTTGTGCCAGTCTTCTACAAGATCTCTTTTAATGGATCTATTCCTTTCCTTATGGTATTCCTTTCCTTATGGTATATTCCTTTCCTTATGGTGTCATCTAGTGATAACATTCAAAACTTAACAGTTCAAGAAGTTCTTAAACTAAACATACTGTATGTTCCTAAACTTCTTTGGAGAGCTTCCATGTCCAGCTGTAACCACTATCTGTGGGATGTCACTTCACTAATTCTTTTCCAGAAACTTTTCTTAAATGGACTATTCTAGAACTATATTTCACATATAATGCTTCCACAAAGCATTATAAAATGTTATATAGCTTGCTAGGTTTCTTACAATGCATGCAATGTTAGTCTTAAATGACTGTAAAACAGGATGGGAAAGCCTGGTTTTTAGCACTTTTTGAAATTGTGTATTGAATGGACTTTTGCCAAGATTGTATAGGATTGATGTAAAGAATAATAATAATGCTCATTCATTCTTTTTCTGAGCCACCTTTATTTTTTTCTCATGATCTTTATCTGCCATCTTAAAATAGATTAATACTTCTCTTACATTAATCAGTTTTAAGACAGCATCTATAATGGAAACAAGGTTACACAGAACATCATCCAAACTATAAATAGCATTCTAATGTATTTTTATTTGTTTGTTTGTTTTATGCATGAATAAAAAAGACTTCTTTGTTATTGGTTGTATCTCTTGTGGATGTAACACAACAAAAAGAATAGAAAGCAGAATTGTCCAGTTCTGATCTCCACCATGTGAATCTGTAGGGAGAAATTGGCCTCAACTGTATGGAAATTTCAAAGACAAAGTTCTCAGCATGCTTCATGTTAATGAATTATTAATCTTTGTTTTCAAACAACTAAAGAAACATCTTTCTTTTCACAAGGAACTCATTACATTATGCACATAAATAAACACGGAATTAGATAGAAGTGATACTTTGTGTCAGAATGGAATCTGTTTCTAATATGAGTCATGTTAAGTCATTTCATGTGCCTAAAGTAACTCTAAAATACACTGATAAATATAATGTGTACTTTATAAATTGCCAGAGTTCCCAATCTGTGACAAAGTTCATATTTATGAATATCAATCAAGGTAAAAGCTGCTTTCTTGACAAACTCAATGTATAATACTTGAATATTTCTTTAGGACATGTAACACAAAATGTTGCCAAACGTAATAAGCCTTTTGTATTATTCAAATAACTTCCATTCTATTGCCCTGAAGTTGCAAGTTTGCATTGCTTCCCTTTGGGGTTTTGTATTAAAGTTGCTTTTCAGCTACACTTCATCAGATCCTAAAAATAAGAATCATTAATATCTGTGTTGTGATAGTTATATAAATAAAAAAGACTCAACAAAACATGTAGTTATTTGTTTTGTGTTCAGGGATGTCCTGCATTTGGCCATACTGCCTTCCAATTCATCTCAAAAGTTTAGTAGTGGATCATACTCATGCTGTCTTATTCATCTACCCCTCCTTATAAAATATGGTATAAAAACCAAAATAATTTGTTTGTCTCAATTTAGCCATAAAGGATTGGATCTGAAACTAAGAATAAAGACTGAGGCTTTCCATCATTTGTTTAAAACAGCCTTAATCAGTTAACAATCTTTTACAGTGGAATGTGTGAAACAATTCAATTTTCTATGAATTGACCTATTGTACAACAGTTATACTATTGTCTGCTTTATCTGATCTTTGTGCAATCTTATTTTATATTTTGTCATAGAGAAACAGAAAACAAATTTTTAGTCTACATGTAGACAATAATGATTATACACCAGAAACAAGAGTTAATTAACAAGAGTTAATTTGAATATTGTTTTTCCGGTTCCGCGTGGCTTCGGGGCAGCAGGAATTTGTGACCGTCCGCGATTCCTGCTGCGCTTGCCGCCAAGGTGCCCCCGATCCAAATGGATCCGGGGTATATGGCTGCCCTGTAGAGGCAGCCGAAGAGAGAGGGGAGCCGGACAGAGGGTTGGGGGTGTCGCAGACCCCCTCCTCATCTGGAAAAAACCCCTTTTCCTGAGGTGGTGGAGCGGCGGTAAATAATGGCGGCCACGAAGAAGCCTGCAACCGGGTAAGATTGTGCTGGAGGAAGCAGGAAAAGTGAAAGTGCTGGCTGAGCTGGGTCAATCAACATCTCTCAAACTCTCTGGAACTGAATTGTTTGAATTGCTGGAGGATATATTGTATCCCTAAGAAGATCGGAAAGCAGCAGACAAAGCTGTTAAAGGGAACCTTTTTTTTTCTACACTCTCCCACCCCATAGAAACAGCAGATGAAGATTTGAAATTTATTTGGGCATTGAAGGTGAATTATTTTGAAAGTTAAAGCCAAGGGACAAAAGACTCTTTAGACATTGGACTTAATAATTTAAGAAATCGGAAAACCCTTATTGGAGGTATGGATTTCTGATCATTTAAAAATTGTTGTTGTAAGTGGGAAGGGAGAGGAAAAAAATCGGAGCAGAAGTTGAAAAAGGAGGAGATTGCCTAGAATTCTAAAGAAAGATATATGGTAATTGGACCTCTTTGATTAAACAGTAACCCCAAAAAGAGAAGTAGAAGAAGGGAAAAAAAGTATTAACTTTTGGAATATTTTTTGAATTTTTCTTGATTAAAAATACTTGGGTGGTTGTTTTGGGAAAAGTTTCTCTTTTTATGATGGCATCGCTTGTGGATGAATTAAAAACTGAATATCAAAAATATAAAAAGGAAGAACAAGATGGAAAAGATACTTTGGGCACTTTATTTCAATTTTTAGAAATGGTGTTATTCACTTATGAAAAGTTGACTACGCAGCAGAACGACTGGGACAAAGAAAAAGAGGAAGAAGAAGCCATTTTTGATGAACAATGGGTTTTTTCTGGGGAGGAGGAGAAAGAGGATAAGAAAAGGGGGATTTTAAGGTTTGAAAAAACAACCAAAAAAGAGAAAAATGAGATGAAAGGTGGATGCAAGGTTAGAAAACAACGGAAAGGGAGTAAGAAAAGGGAGGAGGAGAGACAAAGGGGTAAAAAGGGCAAGGAGAAGAATAAGCAAGAGAGAAAGGGGGGGAGGAGAAGCCTTAATGGTGGGAAGCAAGATTTAAAGAAAAAAAGCTTATTTAGAGACAATGGGTGAATCTAATTGAAAAAAAAGGGGGATTCTGGAAGGTACATAAGATTGTGTCTTTATATGTGTATTTAGAGTAAAATGTTTAAGATATAAATGAGTATTAATATATATGATTAGTTGTTTTTTTTAATGATATGGATAGTGCTTATATAGGATTTTATTTAGTTACCTTCTTTATAAAATTTATTGTGTAATTTTAGAATGTACTAAACAGAATCCCAAGATAAATTAAGTGTTATATGAAGTAATTTTAAGTTAGGACAATGAGTTAAAGGCATCACTCCAATCAGTGTATAGGAGAAGTATATTAAAAGAAAAAAGATGAGTGGATAGTTGGAAATAGAACAGACAAAGAATGATATTGAAAATGATAATAAGATATGGAAGGATATATAAAGTGAATATGATGTTTGAATTGGTGTCTGTGTGAAGAGTTTCAACCCGGGACCAAGCAGCCTTCAGAAAAGATGTTTTAGGGTTTTTTTTCTATATTCTGTGTTTTGTATGTTTATGAAAGGCAATAAAATTTTAATAAGCAAGAAATATAATTTGGATAACTGGAATGAAAAGGAGAAGTCGGGATAAGATATGAAGTTAAATAGATAATGTAAATATTGATATTACAACTTGGAATTCTTTTGTATGTTCTATTGGCTTTCTTCTTTAATTTTTTTTTTTTTAGAAAAGAATTTTCAAGTCGTTATGCCTGGATTATTTGTGTATTATTTTTTTAAAATTAATAAAATTGTTTTTTTTTTTTAAAAAAAAGAGTTAATTTGAATATTAAAAATAAAAATAAAAAAAACCAGTTGAGTCATTGAAGTCATTTAGTACATTGTTCATTTTATCAGAATCAAAACTTAAATTTAAAATGTGTGTCCTGTTACTAAGTAAATCGATAAATTCACAAAAATCCATAATTCATAAGAATCACTCCAATTTCTGCAGTAGAATTTTCCTTGGAAAGTGGGACTCAAAGGAGGAAAATAGCTGCGATTAACTATCTGGAGTGACTGTCAGATTTAGTTTTTTTTAAAAAAGATATTGCAACCAGAAGTAACTGTAAAAGTAAAGGACAGTTTGGATTGGTTAACCCAAATTTCTGGACTGTATTTTTACTACTACTCAACTTAAAGAACTTCAGGAAACTATTGGAAAACAATCTTATTCAGAGACATATTGATTGTAGTTAAAGTGTTTTAATTCAGCGAGTTTTTCTCTCTTTCAAAAATCCAGTGTGCTTTGAACATCTTGTTACAGCCTATTGTTTACAGAGTAATAGTAGCAGCAATCAGAGCAATACATTCCTCCCACCCAGTAAATCACAGCTGCTAATAAAACAATTAACTCTTTCCTTGCAGACTCTCAATACTACCTCATAACTTTAATCAAACATTGATTAATTCATTTCCTCAAAACTTACAACTTTTCTACCTCATCACCTATATCAATGATTAGATAATCAATTTCTATAAAATATTTCATTAATTGTTTAATTGATTTATTGTTTTAATTGATTAGTATAATTAGAGTGTTTAGTGCAAATAGTGTGATTACTGATTAGTTTAAAAGATCAAGATTCATGTAATTTAATTGATTCGTAAAATCAGTGATTTAGTGAATTTAATTGAACAGTGTGATTAATGTTTAGTGTAATTAATTGATTAGAGATTAGTGTAATTAATTGATTAGGCTGATTGTTGCTTAGGAAAATTATTTGACTAGAGAGATTACTGCAATTGCTTGATTGGTGCGATGTTGGCTGTATTGATTACCCAAAATTGTTCCATTAATTAATTTAATCAATGTACCATCTTAACAAACCTACCATTCCAAGAAAAAATCCAATGCCAAACCACAACTTAAAGAGAAAGTAATCCCCACCAATGAACCACAAGACTCCTGCACATGCCTTAAATGCTACAAAACTCTGAAGGATAATGAAAACTCCATCAAATGTTCTCTATGTAACAAATATGCTCATCATGACTGCTTGGGATTACCCAAGCAAATGATTCAATACCTAGAATCATCCAATGAGTTTCCACATCTCTGCAAATCATGCAGACCCAAACTGGATCTGTTGGAAAGAGTTGATACCATTGAAACACGAATAACATCCCTTGACACCATAGTAGCATCCCTGGATGCCTTAAAAGAAAGATTATCCAACCTTGAAAAAAAAAGACACAGCGCAAAAACCTGAACATCTAATAGCTACAAACCACATCTCTACCCAACAACCGCAACCCAATCCACAACTCAATCCACAAAAAAACATAAGCCAGACAAATAATGATATCCCAATCCTCATCAGAGAAGCTGTTGAGTGTGAATGGAAATGTCCAAACGCCATCTTATTTTGTCTAGAGGACATCAATGATAATGATGACATCACAACTGTCTGAAACATCATCACTGATTATCAAGCATCAACCATCTCCCCTGATGAAATACTTGACATTTCCCGCATTGGCCGAGAGCTCAAAAACAGAAATGGCTCTGTGGCCCCATGCTTCTGCAGGGTCATTTGCAAAAATGAATCAAGCAAATTTAAATTCATTTACACTATAAATTCACTCGCCAAAACCAACACCATTGTTGCCCTGACCTAACCATACAGCAACTTGCCCACTGCTGTGTACTCTGCACTGAACTCAAAAAACGTCTAGACAATGGAGAGAAGGACCTGTACATTGACTACCATGTTGACCTGTATCAAAAGTAAGTCACACAACCCGCAACTAAGCTTTAAACTTCAACCACAACCCTACCTCAACCAATCCACCATCACCCAAGACTAGGCACGCATGCCCCTAACTACCTCAATTCCAACTACTGCTGGCCTTAAATGCAAGCTACTCAATGCAAGAAGCCTTGTGAATAAAATACCTGAATTTCTCCTCTTACCAAATATGGCTAAACTCGACATCATATTTGTCTGTGAAACATGACCACAGTAAGAGACTATCATGTTTACCAATCAGATCGTGAAATGTGTAGAGGAGGTGGTGTTGCTATCTTCTATAAAAAGTCCTTACATCTAAAAAACATCCAAGTTATCCAGGAGCTTGCTCTTTCTGAGACCATCATCTGTGAACGATCCTTAAATATCACATTTCGATTCTTACTATGCTACAGAGCACCTGATTATGACATTGAACATGTAAACAAGCTAAACACACAGCATCCTGCCCACATGCTTTTATCTTTCTTGGTGACTTCAATCTACCTCATTTTGATTGGACCCTAAATGAATGTACAACTGAACCCATACACGCAACCTTCTACAATGCTGTTACAAATCTGGGACTGGAACAACTGGTAACCAACAACACTAGAGTAAACAACTGCCTCGATCTCATCTTCTGCAATAGTTTGAATTTAATTTATGGAATACAAACTAAAGAACCTTTTCCAGCAGTGACCACAATATGATTGACTTTTTTCTCAACATACGCCCACACAAAAATCATCACAATGATGTAATCCCCAATTATAACTTCAAAAAAGGCAACTATGATTTTATAGACAACGATCTCTCATCCCTTTATTGGCAATCTCTATTCACTGGATGCAATACTGTTGAAGACCATTACAACATATTTTTACTTGAAGTCAAAAGAGTCATCAAACTATATGTACAACAATAACTCCCCAAACAACAACAAAAAAAACAGATTACCCATAACAATAAGGAAAATTCAATCCAAAAAGAGATCATTCTGGCGGAAAAACAAATCTGGTCACGTTGCCAAATTCAAAAGCCAATACAAAAATTTATGCCTCCAGATAAAGACTGAATGCACCAATTATCACATTAAACAAGAGGAAAACCTTCTATGCACCAATTCCACCCGCGCTTTTTACAATTTTGTAAACAACAAACTAAAAGACTCAAGGTCCATCCCACCCCTGATAGGACCTAATGGTAAAGACTGCAACGATGACACCATTAAAGCCAACATCTTTAACACATTCTTTGGCTCAGTATTTGTAAACAGCAATGGATCATGCCCAGTATTTCCTAGCCGAACCACAGACAACAACAATGATCTAATACATATTGATTTTACAGAAGACAATGTTGAAAAAGCACTACGCAATCTCAAACCATCTCTTTCTATTGGACTGGATGGAATATGTTCCTACTTCTTAAAAAAGCTATCCACTGCCAATCTTTGAAAAATCTTTCAGGACCAGCTCCTTGCCTAACATATGGTCACAAGCCACGGTCATCCCCATCTTTAAAAAGGGAGACCCCAGCCTAGTTGAAAATTACAGACCAATTTCCTTATGCTGCATCACCAGTAAAGTCATGGAATCAATTATTAACCAATCCATTATCCTCCACTTAGAGACAAACAACCTACTCTCCAATAAACAATTTGGTTTCAGGAAAAAACTATCATGTAATTTGCAACTCTTACACTGCAAAAACATATGGATTACACAACTTGATCAGGGCAAAGCAATAGACCAATCTACATAGACTTCTGTAAAGCCTTTGATTCAGTGGTACATAACAAACTACTCCTAAAACTAAAATCTTATGGTATCTCTGGACAACTGCATAACTGGATAAAACATTCCTGTCAAACAGACAACAAATGGTCAAAATTGGGAGTGTCCTCAAATTCTGTACCTGTCAATAGTGTTCTAGGCAGTGTTCTAGGATCAACTCTCTTCATACTCTCTTCATACTCTACATAAATGACCTCTTTGTTCATATTAAGAGCAACTGCATTCTTTTCGCTGATGATATAAAGCTGTTCAATACCACAGACAATACTGCTACCCTTCAAAAAGATCTTGACTATGTATCAGAATGGTGAAACAAATGGCAACTTCAAATCTCAACAAATAAATGCTCTGCCTTACATAATGGCAAAAAAATCAGAAAATAAAATACAAGCTGAATAGTTAAGATCTTGTTGATGATCCAAGCTCTGTAAAGGACCTTGGAATACTCATCTCTAATGATCTAAGTGCTAGAGCCCACTGTAACTACATAGCCAAAAAGGCATTAAGAATTGTTAACCGAATCCTATATAGCTTTTTCTCTGGTAATATCACACTATTAACTAGCGCATACAAAACATTTGCTAGACCAATACTCGAATACAGCTCATCAGTCTGGAACCCACATTACGTATCTGATATTAACACAGTTGTGAAAGTCCAGAAATATTTTACAAGAAGAGTTCTCCATTCCTCTATTTGTTGTAGAATACCTTATGCCACCAGACTTGAAATTCTAGATCTAGAAAACCTTGAATTACGCCGTCTTCGGTCTGATCTAAGTATGGTATATAAAATCATACTAAATCATACATTGATTTTAATCATATAAAATCAATGTCCTATCTGTCAATGAATACTTCAGCTTCAACCATAACAACACAAGAACAAACAATAGATACAAACTCATGGTTAATCACACCAAATTTGATTGCAGGAAATACGACTTCAGCAACAGAGTGGTCAATGTCTGGAATACTCTACCTGACTCTGTTTTTTCTTCCCCAAACCCCAAAAACTTTAACCTTAGACTGTCTACTATTGACCTCACCACTTTCCTAAGAGGTCTGTAGGGGACGTGCATAAGCGCACCAAAATGTGCCTAC
Source organism: Emydocephalus ijimae (assembly GCA_004319985.1). Lineage (NCBI taxonomy): Eukaryota > Metazoa > Chordata > Lepidosauria > Squamata > Elapidae > Emydocephalus > Emydocephalus ijimae. Next base: position 2,375 of record BHEV01031192.1, on the reverse strand, counting down.
AGTCTTATTGTTTCTTTTATTTTTTTATTTTTCTTATATGTATAAGGATATTCTGTTCTATTAATCATCTAAGCTATTACTTTTCTTTACTCTGGTGAATGAGTCCAATTTGTATGAAAATAGCATATATTGAAGATGTTTTTTATAAGTTGCATCTACAGCATTTGAGAGAAAGACAAAGTTTAGAACTTATGAAAAATGGGGAAATTTCTCCAGTTAATTGTCAGTCTCAAACTGCTTTGTCTAGAAATAAAAATGAGTCTTTTGGAACAATTATTCCATGCTGAAAATTTTATTTTCTCTTGGGTATGTTTGCATTCACCAGTAAAGCTTCAGAAATAATCTCCAGAGAAATCTATTTCTAATTCCATGTTGAAGAATGTAACACAGTAAAATAAACGTTATGAGTCTGGAGCAAGCACAGTGTCTGTTTGTGTGTCGCTGTATATGTATGGTACCAAAGGTAGTAGGAACTTCTGTGACTAGGACTCCTAAACTGGGAGAGTGGCTCTAACAGATTTCAGTTCAGCATCAGCGCTTTTTGTCCAGAAGAATACAGTGCCATGACAGCTCAGAAGCTGTGAAGAACTCTCAAACTACCAGGCCTGTTAGAAGACCGAAGCTTGAGGAACACAGAGAGAGAGGGAGAGGAGAGGGAGGGGGAGAGGGAGAGAGGAAGGATTGAGAGTTTTATATATATCTTTTACTTTGAAAGACTAGAAGTTTTATAACTCATAGGACCTTTTCTGAAAATTCTAGAGAAATATCAAATTAATAAGTCCTTTGTTGAGATTGTTAGATAGCCATAAAATATGAATAGTAATTGTTAAGAAAGTTTGCCTTTGTCAACAAATTATTAAAATTCAGTTTTTCAAAAAAAATTGAGAAAACTTCTGCCAGTAGCTAATTTATATAATACTTAGAATTAACATGAAAGGATTATTATGTTACATAAATCATCTATAATTTATAGGTAAGTACTGCAATGAATTGCAAAAACCATTCATTGAATTCTAAGAATAAAACTGCAAGTTGTTCAGATTTTGCAATAAGACCCTCTTCTGGTATCAAATAACTATAATTATGAAACCACATTCTTCTCTCATTTTAGAAAACATTTATACACTGCACTGATGTGAATTCCCAATAGTAAGGTAAAACTTATTGTGTATGCTTAAACAACAGCACTGCAAGCACACACCAAGCATTTGTGCCAAAAAGATCTTCAAGTACTAAAAGCATGATTGTGAGAATAATCATGATGTGATTAATTCTCAACTATGATATTTTTGTTAAATCTGCAAAAGTAAGCAGTAAGGAGTTTCAGATGCCACTACTGAAGGAAATTAATGGATACAGTTTATTTATTGTATACAGTAAGTAATCTGTATCCATGTATATGTATGTACATGCATGTACTTGAGTTTAAAATGAAAGTGCAGAATATGTATGTATGTATGTATGTATGGTATTCAGCTTTGTTTGGGTATTTTCCCACGTCATTATAGTTGTGCTTTTAAAGTTGTAGCAACGTTTTGGCAGAATCTCATCTGCCATCATCAGGCTTCTGTATTGTGTTCATCTGTGAGTCTCACAGACGAACACAATACAGAAACCTGATGATGGCAGATGAGATTCTGCCAAAACATTGCTACAACTTTAAAAGCACAACTATAATATGTGGGAAAATACCCGAACAAAGGAAAAAAGAGAAGATGATAAGAAGATTAGGAAAAAGGTTGATGAGTAGAAAATGGGGCTCGGTAAACCACTATTAGTAACTGGAACAGTGGTGAAATGCTACTGGTTCAGTCTGGTTCAGCCAAACCATTAGCAAAAATAGCTACCAGTTCAGCTGAACTGGTAGTTTAAAAAAGCTCCAACAATCAGCTGAGAGAAGAAAGAAGAAAAAAGCACAAAATTGGCTCTCCCATTTTGGGCCATTTTCAATCTGTTTGGGGGCCATTTTCAGCCTGAAAAACAGACTGAAAAGAGCCAAAAAATGGCCTGAAAATGACCAAAAATAGCCTGAAAATGGCTCAAAAACAGGTTGAAAAATGGGCAGTGGCGGTGCCAGCCAGTTAGTGGGATTAGTAAAATGACAAAAAAATCCCTTGGAAAAAGGCAACCAAGGATCAGCAGTATGAATCAGAACCAGAATGTTCACCTGACAACATTTTATTCTATGTTTCATTAGAATGTTGGAAGTTCCAAGACTCTTATTTTGAAGTCTATAATCTCATACAAGTATGTGAGAGCAAATTTGGTATAATGGTTGTTATATGTGGCTATAACTGTCAAGTTCGCAAAAGAACGCTCAGAGTCGGTGACTTCATTCAAGCTCTTTATTAACTATTTTCCAACAAGCCTGCGAA
>BHEV01031190.1:0-13617 GCA_004319985.1 Emydocephalus ijimae | reverse complement strand
CCATCCCTCAAGTTTTGGAATTCCTCCAAGAGGGTCTGAGGAAAGGTCTTTCCCCGAACACCCTGAGGCGTCAGGTCACAGCTCTCTCAACCGTGATTGTTTGCAACAATCTGGGTACCCCCTCCCTCCACCCTCACATTAGGGCATTCCTCAGGGGAGCAACTAACTTGTTTCCCCCACCGTACACAGATACCCTACCTGGGACCTCAACAAGGTCCTGCTGTCCCTTACTAAACATCCCTTTGAGCCTCTCAGGGAATCCTCACTCCAGTTCCTAACTTTCAAAGTCGTGTTCCTGGTGGCCATTACTTCGGCTCGCCGAACATCGGAGATAGCTGCCTTGTCGGTGAGGAAGGACCTTTGCATCTTCCATGCCAACCGGGTGGTTCTGCGGCCGGACCCTACCTTCTTGCCTAAGGTCAATTCAGCCTTCCACAGGGCACAGGAACTTCCGAACTTCTGCCCCAATCCCTCACGGGAAAGGGAGAAGCTTTGGCACACCCTGGATGTAAGACGGGCCCTCCGCATTTACATTAGACGTACCCAGCCCTTCAGGAAGTCCGAATCCCTATTCCTTTCCTTTCAACCTAAATCCTTAGGCCACAAAGTGTCTCCGTCAACCATCGGCCGCTGGATTAGAGCTACTATTTCCAAAGCTTACTTGTTCCAGGCTCTGCCGGTGCCCAGCGGAATAACAGCACACTCAACCAGAAGTGCAGCCACCTCGGCAGCTTGGGCCACCCAGGCTCCAATTGCTGATATTTGTCGGGCGGCCACCTGGGCCTCCCCATCTCCCTTCATTAGGCATTATAAGATCGACATATTTGCCTTGGCGGAGGCTTCGTTTGGTAGACGAGTTCTCCAGCGAGTCCTCAAGGAACCGCAGGGACTTCAGAACCAGACGGAGTCCCTCCCGTAGGACAGCCAAGCTTTGGTATGTCCCACTCTCTGGATGATCCGAACGGCTCTCAGGAGAATGGGCGTTGGTTCTTACCTGACACGCCATTTCTCTGGAGCCGTGAGGATCATCCAGCCCCACTCTTATTATTTCACCGTCTGGTGGGGTCTTGTTTCGGCCAATGAACCTCTTAGCATAGTAAGATGAGAGCACGATCTTCTCTCCACTCTCGACTTCGTGTAAACTGGGGAACGCAAGGGAGCCACGTGATGGAGAGCGGAGCGTTCCTCAGTAATTAAGCTCAGCCTTCAACAACGCAGACTGAAGCACCTCCCACTCTCTGGATGATCCTCACGGCTCCAGAGAAATGGCGTGTCAGGTAAGAACCAACGTCCATTCTCCACGGTGTCTCCAGACCCTGTCACATCTGTCACATGTGCTCAGTGTGAACCTGCTGTGAAGAGCACAGGGCACCAGTGGCGAATTTGCCAATCTTGGTGTTCTCTGGCAAATGCCAAACGTCCTGCACGGTGTTGGGCTGTAAGCACAACCCCCACCTGTGGACATTGGGCCCTCATACCACCCTCACAGAGTCTGTATCTGACTGTTTGAGCAGCCACATGCACATTTGTGGAGGTCATTTTGCAGGGCTCTGGCAGTGCTCCTCCTGTCCCTCCTTGCACAAAGGCGGAGGTAGTGGTCCTGATGCTGGGTTTTTGCCTTCCTACAGCCTCCTCTATATCTCCTGATGTACTGGCCTGTCTCCTGGTAGCGCCTCCATGCTCTGGACACTACGCTGACAGACACAGCAAACCTTCTTGCCACAGCTCGCATTGATGTGCCATCCTGGATGAGCTGCACTACCTGAGCCACTTGTGTGGATTGTAGACTCCGTCTCATGCTACCACTAGAGTGAAAGCATGGCCAGCATTCAAAAGTGACCAAACCATCAGCCAGAAAGCATAGGAACTGAGAAGTGGTCTGTGGTCACCACCTGCAGAACCACTCCTTTATTGGGGATGTCTTGCTAACTGCCTCTGCTTTCCACCTGTTGTCTATTCTATTTGCACAACAGCATGTGAAATTGATTATCAATCGATGTCAGTCAGTGTTGCTACCTAAGTGGACAGTTTGATTTCACAGAAGTGTGATTGAATTGGAGTTACATTGTGTTGTTTACGTGTTCCCTTTATTTTTTTGAGCAGTGTAGTACCTTGAACATATCCAATTCAGTAAAAAAATGATCAAGGTCAGTTTTCTCTGAAATATATATATATATTTAAGTTTTTGTTTTCAGAATTTATAATTTAATAGATTTGATGCAAAAAATGGATTTGAAAAGAAGAAGGAAAAATTATTTGTTTTAATGAACTTACCATGCTCTTTTTCATTATTTAGCATGATCAGTCTACAAACAACTTTATAACTATGTCCCCTTAAATATTAAAGAACGAAATCTGTAAAAAGTAGATTTAGCCCATGTTTCAAAACAATGTATTGCTTGAATAATGTGTGAATTTAAATATCTGAAATTAATTACAGTTGACAGCAGAGAAGAGAATGATAGTTTTATTTTCTTCTGTTCTAAAACAGATAAAAATGGTGAAGCAAAGAGAAAATTAATCCTAAGAACTAAATTAATAACAAAAACATATAACATCTTGGAGGATGATGCCATACCATGATGAGAAAAATCATAAAAGTGATTATCTTCCAGTGGTTGTGAAAACTGGACACTAAGAAAAAGTGAGAGAAATTAGACTACAGGTAGTCCTCGACTTGCGACCATAGGGAAGCCCAAAATTACATTGCTAAGCTAGACAGTTGTTTAGTGAATATTGCCCCATTTTACGACCTATTTTGCCACAGTTGGTTCAATGAATCATTGCAGCTGTTAAGTGAGTAACACAGTTGTTAAGTGAATCCGGCTTTCCCATTGAGTTTGCTTGTCAAAAGTTTGTAAAAGGTGATCATATGCAACCCAAGACACTACAACTGTCATAAATATGAATCAGTTGCCAAGCATATGAATTTTGATCATATGACCATGGGGATGCTGCCACAGTCGTGTGAAAAATAGTCACATTAAACTTTTTTCAATGCCATTGTAACTTTGAACAATAACTAAATTAATTCTTCTAAGTTGAGGACTACCTATACCGTCAGTCCTTTGAAGAAGGCAAGGACACATAGAACAGCAAGAATTTCAGTAATCTCTTCTTTGTTGAAAGGTAGCATAGCAAAATCTTCAAAGATACCAGTTTCACTCTACCACATTTTTTGAGCAACAAAATCAAGGCGGGGCTATTATGAGTTTTTCTCCAAGGCTTTTCCTTTTTCCCAGGACTGGCTAATACTCTTCCCTCCCTTATTGGTTCATAGCTCCCATCTTCCTACTCAAACCAAATCTACATACTTTTACATCTGCTTTGAGTTATTGATTTTGAAATAGAATAAGTGTATAGAATAAGTGTGGACTGCAAGAACAAACAACCACATATGCAAGACAAAACTTGCATATTTGGACCATCTGGCTGGATAATAAATTATGTGGGCCAGGTTGAAGAAATAGAAGAAAGGGAATTCAACAGATAAATTTGGATAGATGGGATTGGATAGATTATTGGTATTCTATGGAAAAGCTGTACATTATTATTAGAAGCAGATCAAGACAAAGAGCATCTGTCTCGACAGTCACTGGAATGAAATTGTCTTCTGAAGTTAACATAGCAAAAATCTAGTGTAGTATTCTTTTATTTAATTGGGTTAATTTGTTTTAAAGTAAAATCAAGTAATTACATTCAGCAAACCAGAATGCTTTCTCTAGGTATGAGAAGACGTGTTGGTTTACAAGCTGTGACAAGCCATTTTTTTCATCAAAGAACAGTGTAATGACTCAGTAGTGATTTATTTCACATGACTGCTTATGCAGAAGTTTCTCTTTCCAAAAAACCCCCCTCAAACCCAAAAACCTTACTGTGTGGTAATCCTTAACATGACAATGTGGGAGTATTTTAATTGAGCCTATGTTTATATTATTAGCTTACATATTGAAATACATTGATATTCAGAATTATCCTTTTTTGATGGGTCTCTCTTGAAATCAGTATGTGAGAAATTGAGTAACCACGAATCTGGCCTTTCTGGGTGTTTGACATTTGCGCCTTCTGCTCTGCTTTCCAATATAGCTGCATATGTCTAATAACTTTATTTTATGGCAGGGGTTCTCAGACTTTGAATTATCACAATTCTCTAAAATGAATTTTGTAACTCTTTATGAATAAAACTAATGGTTTTACTAATGAAACATACTACTTTGATTATATTTATGTGTATGCATATACCAAAAATAATTCTCTATAATATGAATAATAATTTTAAAAGTACAGATTGTTGATCATTTAAATTTCTTTACTCAGGAAGCAGGTATAAAACTCATAATTTATTAATTCTCAGAAGCCTAAGATCAATTATGGTTCCTGAGGCACTTTTGATACTTTCAGTTATATCTGCAGTTTGAAAATCTATGATTTATGCCATTTGAGCTGTGGCTTAGGGCCATTCCTTAGGCAAATAACCCTCAATTGTGTCAGTTCTCACAACACCCTAAATTAGAATGAAACCACATTTTAGTTAAGCTTCTTATTGTCTACATCATGTGTACCAGAATCACCATGCCACGTAACACATCCACTCTGTATCTGAATATTTCAGACTAGAATCTGGAATATTAGAGGATGTTTAATTCTAAAACAACTTCGAGCAATTAATTTCAATTTTCATATTTTATTTCCAGCAGCATAGCTATGCTTTGCACAAGGCAAAAGTAAACACTGTCTGCTAGGGGTGCTGATGTTGTTAAACTAGTTTATACAGTTTTATTCTTAATTCAGAATATAATGCCATGCCATATTTTTGATGCTAAATTAATGTGCTTACTAGTATGCTACTCCAAAATATTTGGTAAGGTTCTTTTTATGCAACATTTAAAACATTTCATTATTTGATATTATTACAGGAGATCAGTATATAAGATAATCTGACTAAGGTAAGTACAGCTAATGAACAATGATGATTTTTTGAGGTGTTTTTATTTAGTAAGAAAGTATATTTTACATTCTGAGCTGGCTAATACTTATATAATAGAACAGATAACATTAACATTTGGATAACTTATTTTAACTGTGCCTTCAGAAAACTTCGAATATCAATATGCTTTTGTTTGAAAGTGAGTATGGGTAAACATGATTTTGAAGTCATCAGAAAATAATAAAAACACATCTCTCATTGTGGGACAGAAAAATGAATGACATGGTGAGAAATGTTTTTACCAGTGAATTTTTTTTTAAGAGATCCACCAAACAAGGTAATTTGTAAAGAGACTTGGATGATCACGTTAACAATTGTGTTTGAACAAGATTTGTGTTCCTTTATGAAACTTATTTCTTTCTTTGAAGATTGCATTACACAATTTATAGTTTTATTAATAGTTAATGGATTTCAACAGTGAATAGCATTCTGTGCTTTAGCCAACAATTAAATGGAACTCTGCTTGTGTTGCACAATATTGTAGGTCATCAACAGAACGTGATGGATCAGAATTAATGTTAGAAGATATACATTCAGATGATGAAATAATGCCAAGAGATGTGAACAGCTCTGATGAGGATGAGGATGATACAAATTCAGACTCCAGTAAAGGGGAGTCTGATGTACAAGAAAACAAGCAAGTAAGACTAAAACATTTAGTTAGATAATCTATTTTGTCATGAGTGTTTAGAGGATATTGTTAACAATTGGAAAAAATAAAAGCAATAGAAAAAAGATATGCCATGACTTCTTTTATTATAGAAAAGACAATATTTATATTTATTGATGACTGGAAACCGCCTTTCCTAAGTTTTTATGACTTGGAAAAGCCCAAGTTTTTAATTAAAAAATGAAAAAAAAATGAACGTGTTTTATGGTTTTGATGATTTGACAGGCTAGATAGTAAAAAGAAGTCATGAAGTAATTTTAAAGAGTGAGGCTAAAATATATTTCTAACTGCTGTAAAGAATATCAGAAGCCACTTCTTTAAGGCTTTTTCTTTATCTCTTTATCTCTTGCTATTTCTTCCACAGGTTGTCCTCAACTAATAACCACAACTGAGCCCAAAATTTCCATTGCTAAGCAAGTCAGTTGTTAAGTGAGTTTTGCCCCATTTTATGAGCTTCCTTGCCACAGTTGTTAAGTGAATCACTGCAGTTGTTAAATTAGTAACATAGTTGTTAAGTGAATCTGGCTCCCGATGGACTTCACTTGTCAAAGATCGCAAAAGGTGATCATATGATTCCAGGATATTGCAACTATCATAAATACATGCCAATTGCCAAGCATCTGATTTTTTTATCTTGTGACCATGGGGGATATTGCAATAGATGTAAGTGTGAAAAACAGTCATAAATCACCTTTTCACTGCCCCTGTAACGTTGAACAGTCACTAAACAAATAGTTATGAGTTGAGAACTACCGGTATTTTCTTATTGCACTTTTAACTTTTTGTTCATTCTTTCTGTTTTACTTTTTCTATTCTAAATTAATTTACTGCAATTCTTATTATTGTTCTTAACAAATATCTATCTATCTATCTATCTATCTATCTATCTATCTATCTATCTATCTATCTCATCTATCAAGAAATGTGTAGAAATGGAACCAGCTGTCATTATAATATTCCGATTATAATATAATATCAATCATTATAATAACTGAATATTCACCTGCATATGGAATATTATGCAATTGAATATAGACAATAGAGCTGCATGCAATAAAATTATAGGAGAAATTTTGTGTGTAAAAATTAATGTCTAAAATACACATTATTCAGTAATATTGCTTTTTTACTCTTCTTATATTGCTTTTTAAAATATTTGCTTTTATTTTTAGTTTAGGGTAGCTGAGAAGAAAACAAAGGTTTATCATATTGCTAAGGAAATCATGAGCTCAGAGAAAGTGTAAGTATCTGTGTGGTACTTAATTAAATCTACTTTCCCTTACCTTTCCTCTTCCTTTCTGCTGAGATACTTTTGTTCTTCTTTTGGCAATAGGTTTGTCGATGTTCTAAAGCTCCTGCACATTGTAAGTATTTAATTTTACTTTTATAAACATATGTTTAATTCATAAACATCTTAGTTTAATCATCTCTGTAATTCTTTAAAAAATTGTCTTAAACTAGGATTGTTATAATGTTCCTCTTTAATTTTCCTCTTCTTCCTCCACCCTAAATCTCATGGAACTCTGCTAACAAGTTAAAACAGAAGGGAAGTCAAGATGTTTGATCCAAATTCTGTAAAAGTTTTGAATCGTAGACAGGACTGAGTCCTGTTTTGAAATAGGATGTTCTTAAGTCTTTAGATTCAGATCTAACAATGCTGAAAATAAGCACATGATAGACAGAAAGGAATTCATATACATTCTCAGAAAGGTCAAAATGTAGTAGAACCAGAGGTTTGTTTTTGACATCTCAACATTCTTTATTTGTGTGTACATAGGTGAACTTTCATATTGTTGGGGCAATAAACTGACTCTGTAAACCACTTAGAGAGCACAGTAAAGTGATATATATAAGTCAAAATGCTATTGCTATTAGGAAAATATAATATAACTATACGGTATAATGTTATTATATGCATTTAATCTAATCATAGTTGTGATCCATAAGCCTATAAAAAGTGGACATAGTTTATGATAATTTATGCAATTAAATGAGAGCAGAATATAATCTCTTATGAGGTGCTTTGGGAACAAATGTTACATATTGCTATTAGACAGTGGAAAATTGCAAAATGATATATTGTTATTTATTTCACTCTTAGAATATTTAAGCTTTATTTACATGTGTTAAAAACCCCAGTCAAACTAGTGATGGAGAAATATACAATAAGACTTGAATATTCTGATAGTATTACTTTAATTAAACTTTTAAATAACTGTCCCATTCCCCCCACCCAAGCATATTTGAGTATTACCAAAAGTATGTGAGCTTGACTTACTAGGCACCTACACTTAAAGTTGACTGTTGAGATTTTTCATTTCCTTTGGCAAAGTTCAGAGACCCAGGCTGCTTGACAGTTCGGAATTTCTTAATTTTGTAGCCTATCACACGTGAAATTCAAAATACCTTCACAAAATTTAAAGCAAAGATTCTACCTCCTATTTTCCTTTATATTTTGAGGAGTAAGGCTAAAAGCATGAAGTTGAATGCATATTTAAAGAGCTCAATCTAAATTTTTGTTTGTGCAGAAAATTAGACTTCATTACATGATCACTATTAAAACTGATGGAATGGGCTATTAAAAGTTTATATTTCAAATTGATAGTTCTACACAGTTCTTTTTTAAAAAGATATTTCCAATTTTCAAATAGCACTTTTATTTATTTTTTATTCTTTGTCTTTCATATTGTGTCATCCTATAAATTGCTTACTATTCATTTTTAGATATATAATTTTAGCAAAACGTTTGATTTCTTAAGCAGCAAGAACAAATGAAAATTTAGAATTTGGGCAAATAGACACTAGTTTAAAAAGGATTCCTTTGGAAACCACTTTGTGCTTGTTAATTCGCCTAATGTGCGGGTGTCAAACTTGATTGCATCACGGGCCAGATCATGATGTATCGCAACGCTTTTTGCCTTTGTGAAGCCAGGGTGGGCGTGGCCTGCATGTGATGTATCTAGCCTGCAGACCGCCAGTTTTACAGATCTGCCATAGTGGTTATTATCTAGGTAGCATGGCAAGTATATGGGTGAGGAACATATGATAAATAAAAATGGGTGAGGAACATATGATAAATATGTGAGATAAATTCAGAGCTTAGTTTATGTACCAAATTTAGAAAGCTGCCCAAATTCTGGATGACATACAGAATGAATGCTAGGCAATGGGCATGAATGCTTTAGTACAATGATATCTGCATATAATGTTGAAGTGATAATCTGCATATTAGAAATTAGCGTGATTAGTGTGATTTGGCAGTGAACATGAATGCTTTATACTTTCAAAGAACATGTAAGATTTCCTTTCATTAAAAGTACTCTGAACAAACATTCTGTTTTAATATTGTCATTATTTTTCAGTGTTGTTTCAGTGTTACAGAAATAGAATTTTCTGAGCACCAATATGTACTAAATTTAGGAGGGCTTATCCGAACATTTTAAGTCACTTTTGAAACTGTTCCAAACTCAGTTTACAACATACAGCAGAATGCGTGTATGCTGATGAATAGTAGAAATACAGCTTCAATGTATGAATAAATATATTTGAGGGTAGCAATAAATATTCTAGTGTTAGCAAAATATGACCATCAAAAAATGATAATTTATTTAACACAAAGGGCTGCATATTGCATTACGTAATGAATGAGTTATTATGTATTTAACAGATGCATATTAAAATTGAGAGGCATTATAATTAGATATTATGGTTCTGCTCAGCATAACAATATAGTAAAATAAGATTCTTGCATTTTTTCTGTGTCATTTTATTATATGGCAATGAATTTGGATTGCATATATTGAGAAGAATTTATGATTTCTTCTTGTCTGTCTTTCTGAAAAGCTATTTCTCTTCTAATCTTGTATAGAACAAGATTATATATCCTTTAATATTTGTATCTGAACAGATGCTCAGATATAATTTTGGGTATTCAAGGTGTTTCTCCCCCTTTTGCTTAGCTGGAGCCTAATTGGAAGTATACATCAGTTATTTTCTTCAGGGAGCTAAGTTGAGAGGAGAAGTCATTATCATGTTATTTGAGCAAAAAAACCCCTACATCTCAGTGTTGTTTTTGATTGATTCATGTTGATGAATAGGTGTGTTCAAGATTGAAGCATAAGTGTATTCAAGATTGGGACATAAAAATGGAAAGTACATACAGTACCAGCATTTTTCCCTTAGCAATTTTAAACATTTCTATTAATATTAGGAAAGTAAAATGTTGCTTATGCTGTAGGGTTCCATATGGGTTCTATTAGCAATAGCAGTTAGTTGACTTATTTCTTTGTATCTAAAGATCATAAACCCCCAAGAATGCAAGAAGTTAGTTAAATGTGGCCCCCATTGTATGAATACACTTTATTTTCATATGGACAAAGCCATCTATCTGTTTTACCTTGGAATTTAATGTACTTTAGGCTTTAACACCAAGAGGCATCTCCATCCCTTTCCATTCCAGTTTTAGGTCATGCAATGTTAAAAGAAGGTTACAAGAAACTAAAAAAAAAGTGAAAACCTACCAATATTTATTCCTCTGATGCACTGTTTTTTAAATTGTGCGCAAGCCAATGTTTCAAACAGCTGTGTATCTGTGTATATAATTGCTGTACCTTATTTTCATTGAAAAGCATGCAGTTATTTCATTTCAAATTGGCAGATGTGGGGGCAAATAATTCTCCATTTAGTGTGTATTTAGATTTGCACAAGAATCATCTGGTTTGCAGGTGGTATATTTTACTAATTGTGATAGAATATTGTACAAGCGATATATACATTTTAATAATGAATATAGATTAATATGTAATTTAGTCAGATATACCTTTTGCAGGAGAGATACCAAGCAATTTAAACATAGCAGAACTAAACATTTTATAAAACACAACTCCTGTTAGATAAACTCTGTATGGTAATGTAGCTATTTTACTAGGAGATCTGCATAAAAACAATAGAAGGATTGATTGATAATGTACCATCAAGTCATTTTCAACTCCAAGTGATCATATATGTAAATAGATTTTTTTCTCCATAAAATAGCAGCGGTAGTAATTTTATTCATCATATGTTTATAAGAAAAATATAAACACAATGAAACTATATTGTAACACATTACAGTAAATTATAACTGTGATATAAAATAAATCCATGACATATACCAGTTATGATGAACCTTTTTGTTGTGGTGTGCTGAAAATGCGCATGTACAAAATGGTGCACGTGCATGTGCGCCAGCACCCACAATGCAATGTGCCCCGCCCCTGCACATGCATGCACAACACCCCCCTTACTTGCACTGCGCAGGCACATGCCTCCCAGCTGATGTTCAGCCCATTGAGGCCGTTTCTGCGCTTCTGGGGGCTCAAGGGAAGCCTCTGCAACCTTGGGAGGCCGAAAAACAGGCCCCTTTAGTCACTTCTGGTATTTCTGGAAATACCAGAAGGGACTAAAGGGGCCCATTTTTCAGCCTCCCAGGGCTGCAGAGGCTTTCGTTGAGCCTCTGGGAGGGTGAAAACGGCCTCAAATAGGTTGAAAATCAGCTGGGAGGCGCGTGCTTGCGTGATGCAGATAAGTTTGGCTGGGGCCCGCAAAATGGCTCTGGGTGCCACCTATGGCACGCATGCCATAGGTTCACTATCACGGACATATACTGTACTAATATAACATCTATATATTCAAATAAATAGCTGCACTTTTAATAATTTAAATGACCTAATTCCAAATGTTATTCAAGTAGGAGTCAATTCCAAGGACCAAGCCAGCTGACAAAAGATTCTCAACTATGATGTGGCTATTCTAGTATATAGCAGAACCAATTGACCATGGTCTGATAATTAGATCAAAAACCCTGATGTGGCCCTCAATGATACTCCTGATCTAGTGCAATACTTGGCAGTTACTAGGAGTAAAATGTACAGAGTCCAGGGTACAAACTGCAGGGTACAAACTGCAGCATTTTAGACAGAAAAAGTGAAGCCTTGAGTAATGCACGCCTATTTATTTATCCAGGCTCTTTTCCTGAACTTTGCCAGCCAAATTTTTTTGGCCATTGGGATCTGAATTAGGTCCTTTCTGCTGGATCAAGGGATGATCTGATCAGAGTAAGGCAATTTCTCAGATACCCTGGACCCATAAAGGTCTTTAGAGATAACATTTAGCATCTTGAATTGAAGCTGAAATCAAACTGACAGCCAGTGCAGCTCGTACTTTGTCATATATACCATCCAAGGGGCATTCAGAACTATCCACGCTTCTGTGTTCTGTACCAGTTGTAGCTTCCAAATACTTTTTAAGGGTAATCCAATGTAGAGCATGTTAACAGTAATCCAACCAGGAGATGATCGGGGCATGAGTGACTCTTTGTAGTCATGTTCTAGTGTTCTACAATGGAAGGTGGGGGTCAGCTTTTCAGATACATGCTCTAGGATCATAAAATACTGGCTACTGTCACAACACAGGATTAATCATTTTTTAAAAACCAGTAGTCCATTTCTTTAACTGAATGGTCCTTGCGCAACCCTAATATGGAAGATCAAGAGTTATGTATGTTACAGCTACTACTTGCTCTATAAATCTTCAAAATCTACAATCCTGGACAGACTAAGGTATTTCAAAATTTCAACCTGAATTGATACAACCTACTTTAACTATACTTTCCTTGGAAACTCTTGGAAGGCCACAAGAAATAGTCAATGTAATTCATGCAGTATATTCTGTATATAGTATATTCTTCATGCTGTAATTCATGCAGTATATTCCTTATCACATCAAACTTATAAAGTTGTGTTCTAATTTTATAAGTGACTCAAATGTATTCAAAGTGTATAATAAAACCTCTTACTGACAACTTTTGGGAAAAAGTGTTCCATAGAAGAATTTTTTATAAATAATCCTTCCTGCCAAACTACAATTTACTACTTTCTTTTCAGGAAACAAGGAGAGTTAAAGTTGTATAAAATTACTTTATATATTTTCAATATAAATAAGAAGGAAGTTGACTAAGTCAGAGAAATGGTTTATAGAATTAGTCATGTCTTTTCAAAGCAAACTTTCCAAGAGATTGAATCTGTTCAAGCTTGTTTCCAAAGTCTATTTTACCTTGGATTGCTTATCTGGTTCTAGAAAGTTGGGTAAATGGATAATCAATGTCTGTACAAAAGAAAGAAATGCAACCTGCATTGTTGTTTGGAGACTGGTTTCTCAAAGTATGTGTATATGTTTCTCACTTGCTCTGTAATAGGATTTTCGAGATTCAGTGGCACATGCTTCTAGACAGTTTGGAAAGCCAGTAATTGAAGAGAAGATCCTGAATCAGATCTTGTACTATCTACCTCAGCTATATGAGCTTAATAGGGATCTCCTGAGAGAACTAGAAGAGCGCCTTTCTCATTGGTAATATTTTCTTTATCTCTCTCATTCTTTTTTTTTTTTTTTTTTGAAACAAATTTTATTGATTTTAAAAACAAACAAACCATCATTGACCATTAAATACATTAAACCTCTTTCCATTATTAATTTTACAAGTCAAATAAAATATTATTTCATACAACATAATTGTTTTACGCCATTCCAATATTAACATATAAATATCTCTTAACAAATTTCTCATTATTTCTCTTTTCATATTCAATTTCATTATTATTATTATTTTCTATATTTATCCATTTTATAATCATCATCTTCATTCCTCTCTGACTTGATTACCATTATTCTCATCCAACATTCCCCCAAGGTTTCATTAATTCTCAATCAAAACATACACACACAAAACACAAAGATATAAAACTCCTTTTAAGAAAGTAGTTTAGCCCCAGATTACCTCTCTTTGTGTGGACTTCAATTAGATCCGTGCTCATCTTACATACCATTACTTATCTTATTTACTATTCTATATCTTCTATACAACATTTCCCGCTTTTCATTCTTCTTATTTCTATTTTGTTTAATTCATTAAAGTTTAACTCAT
>BHEV01031189.1:0-16660 GCA_004319985.1 Emydocephalus ijimae | reverse complement strand
ACGTCACCGCCAAGGCTCACGTCAACTGACAAGGGGGCACCCAGTCCATAAGTTTGATGAGAGAGGCCGAGCACCTCTGCCATTGGGCGGAGCGCAATCTCCTGTCCCTCAAAGCCGAGCACATCTCAGGGGTCTCAAACACCCAAGCAGATTGGCTGAGCAGGACCACGGTGGACCAGTCCGAGTGGCACATCCACCCGTCACTGTTCAGGGAAGCGACCATGATGTTCGGTCTCCCGTCAGTAGACCTCTTCGCATCCCCGCTCAACACCCAACTCCCCAGGTTTTTCTTGAGGTACCCCTCCCACAGGGCCGAGAATCACAACGCCCTCCATTGCCCCTGGCCCACAGGGCTTCTATATGCATTCCCTCCGTTGGCCCTGGTCCCCAGAGTCATCCAGAAGCTCATCTCCGAGAAAGCAGAGCTGATTCTAGTGGCACCCTACTGGCCCAGGCTCCCATGGGTTGCGGACCTCCGCAACCTATCGGTGGCTCCCTCTTGGAAAATTCCCCTGCACAGGATATCCCTTTCCCAGGGGCCCCTCCAACACCCGGACCCTCAGTGGCTCCAGTTAGCCGTTTGGAGGTTGAGCGGGAACGTCTAAGGAAGGAGCAGTTCTCTGACCAGGTTATTGATACCATTTTAGCCACCAAGCGGCCCTCAATAACCCGAATATACAATGCCACTCGGAATAGTTTTTGCAAGTGGTGCCATAGTCTCCAGGTCAACCCGCTTTCACCCTCCATCGCTCAAGTTTTGGAATTCCTCCAAGAGGGTCTGAGGAAAGATCTTTCCCCGAACATCCTGAGGTGCCAGGTCATAGCCCTCTCAACTGTCATTGTTTGTGACAATCTGGGCTCCCTTTCCCTCCACCCTCACGTTAGGGCATTCTTCAGAGGAGCCACTGACTTGTGTCCCCCAACCGTACACAGATACGCTACCTGGGACCTCAACAAGGTCCTGGTGTCCCTTACTAAGCATCCCTTTGAGCCCCTCAGGGAATCCTCACTCCAGTTCCTCACATTCAAAGTCGTGTTCCTGGTGGCCATTACTTTGGCTCGCCGAATATTGGAGGTAGCTGCCTTGTCGGTGAGGAAGGACCTTTGAATCTTCCATGCCGACCGGGGGGTTCTGCGGCCAGACTCTACCTTCTTGCCTAAGGTCAATTCAGCCTTCCACAGGGCACAGGAACTCACACTTCCGAACTTCTGCCCCAATCCCTCGCGGGAAAGGGAGAAGCTTTGGCACACCCTGGATGTAAGACGGGCCCTCCGCATTTACATTAGACGTATCCGGCCCTTCAAGAAGTCTGAATCCCTATTCCTTTCCTTTCAACCTAAATCCTTAGGCCACAAAGTGTCTCCGTCAACCATCGGCTGCTGGCTTAGAGCTACTATTTCCAAAGCTTACTTGTCCCAGGCTCTGCCGGTACCCAGCGGAATAACAGCACACCCCACCAGAAGTGCAGCCATCTCGGCAGCTTGGGCCACCCAAGCTCCAATTGCTGATATTTGTCGGGCGGCCACCTGGGCCTCCCCATCTCTCTTCATTAGGCACTATAAGATCGACATATTTGCCTCGGCGGAGGCTTCGTTTGGTAGACGAGTTCTCCAGTGAGTCCTCAAGGAACCTCAGGGACTGCAGAACCAGACGGAGTCCCTCCCGTAGGACAGCCAAGCTTTGGTATGTCCCACTCTCTGGATGATCCGAACGGCTCTCAGGAGAATGGGCGTTGGTTCTTACCTGACACGCCATTTCTCTGGAGCCGTGAGGATCATCCAGCCCCACCCTTATTATTTCACCATCTGGTGGGGTCTTGTTTTGGCCAATGAACCTCTTAGCATAGTAAGATGAGAGCACGATCTTCTCTTCACTCTCGACTTCGCGTAAACTAGGGAACCCAAGGGAGCCATGTGATGGAGGGCGGAGCGTTCCTCAGTAATTAAGCTCAGCCTTCAACAACGCAAACTGAAGCACCTTCCACTCTCTGGATGATCCTCACGGCTCCAGAGAAATGGCATGTCAGGTAAGAACCAACGCCCATTCTGATATTTGGGTTAGGGACACTGTCAAATTCGGTCTATCCCTTGAGTTCCAATACCCCCCCCCCGGAGCATTTCATGGTTTCCCCTCTTTCCAAGGAGCACACCAAGCGGGCTCTAATAGAAGCCGCTATCAAGCACCTCACCGAAATCAGGGCCATTCAGCCCATCCCATCTTCCCAGTGGGGAAGGCGTTTTTACTCCCACCTCTTCATAGTTTCAAAGCACTCCGGAGGTTGGAGACCCATTCTAGACTTGAAGAGGCTTAATCGCTACCTTGTCTGGCATAAGTTTAAGATGCATACCCTTCAGTCTATTCTTCAGGGCATCAGAAAGGGAGATTGGCTCACTTCCATTGACCTCTCAGAAGCATACCTCCACATTCCCATTCACCCCTCCTTTGTCAAATTTCTTCGTTTTTGCTACAACGGTCATCACTTTCAGTATGTGGCCCTTCCCTTTGGCCTAGCCTCAGCCCCGTGGACCTTTACCAAGGTCCTGGCAGCCCAAGCGGCTCACCTTAGAAATTTCCCCATCCGTATTCACTGTTACCTGGATGACATTCTCATCCTCTCTCCTTCCAAATGCCAAGCCGTAAGGGACACCAGAACAACCCTCTCGGTTCTTCAGGCCCATGGCCTTCTAGTAAATTGGGAGAAGACTCAGCTTTCTCCTTCCACCCGAATTGCATACTTAGGGACAGTGATTGACTCAGTTAAAGAAAGGGTCTTCCTTTCCCCTGAAAGATTCCTCAGCATTCAAAAATTGGTCAGGGTGATCAGACAAGCGAGAAAGGTGTCATTANTCCCCATCCGTATTCACTGTTACCTGGATGACATTCTCATCCTCTCTCCTTCCAAATGCCAAGCCGTAAGGGACACCAGAACAACCCTCTCGGTTCTTCAGGCCCATGGCCTTCTAGTAAATTGGGAGAAGACTCAGCTTTCTCCTTCCACCCGAATTGCATACTTAGGGACAGTGATTGACTCAGTTAAAGAAAGGGTCTTCCTTTCCCCTGAAAGATTCCTCAGCATTCAAAAATTGGTCAGGGTGATCAGACAAGCGAGAAAGGTGTCATTACTGGACTTATCTAAATTACTTGGCAAATTGGTCTCATGCATATCCATTATTCCCTGGGCCCGTTTGCATACCAGATCTCTGCAGTGGTTCCTCCTGCCATATCAGCGTTCCAGAAGGGGCAATTCAAGAGCCGTGGTGAAGGTTCCTCCAAGAGTTCTCGCATCGCTTCTTTGGTGGACCAGACCCGCTATCAACAAGGGACATCTCTTCAAAGAGCCCCAAAGGGCCGCCCTCACAACAGACGCCAGCCTATCCGGATGGGGGGCCCATATCCATTCGCTCTCAGCTCAGGGCACGTGGTCAGCAGCCGAGCAACGGTGCAGTATAAACTGGCTGGAGCTTCACACGGTATACCTGGCCCTACGCGCCTTCCTTCCTCAAGTGCGTGGCCACCACATACTTGTCCTGATGGACAACATTATGACCAAGGCTCATATCAACCGGCAGGGGGGGCACACATTCCATCCATCTCATGAGGGAGGCCGAGCGTCTCTGTCGCTGGGCGGAGACCAACCTTTTATCCATCAGGGCAGATAACATCTCAGCTGCCTCAAACGTTCAGGCAGACTGGTTGAGCAGGGCCTTAGACCAGGCAGAATGGCACCTACACCCCTCCCTGTTCAGGGAGGCCTCAGTGATATTCGGCCACCTGTTAGTGGACCTATTCGCGTCACCGCTCAACACCCAGATACCGAGATTCTTCTTGAGGTATCCCACCAAGGGGGCAGAGAATCACGATGCCCTACGCTGCCCTACAGGGCTCTTATACGCATTTCCCCCACTACCGTTAATCCCCAAAGTGATCCAAAAGCTGATTCACAAGGGGGCAGAACTTCTCCTGGTTGCTCTGTACTGGCCCAGGAGACAGTGGTTTGCAAACCTTCGCAACCTGTCAGTGGCCCCTCCCTGGAGGATCCCACCAGACAGGATCTCTCTATCCCAGGGACCTCTTCAGCATCCAAATCCTCAGTGGCTTCAGTTAGCCATCTGGAGGTTGAGCGGGAGCATTTAAGAAAGGAGGGTCTCTCCAATCAGGTCATTGGAACCATCCTGGCAGCGAGACGGCCTTCAACCACCCGGATATATAATGCTACCTGGAGCATTTTCTGCAAATGGTGCCACAAATCACACATTAATCCGCACTCCCCATTGATTGCTCATATTTTGGCCTTCTTGCAAGAAGGACTGGTAGGGGCCTTTCCCCCAATACCTTGAGAAGGCAAGTGGCAGCCTTATCAACTGTTATTTCTGGCAACTCCTCTGACCCACTTTCACATCACCCTCGTATTCGAGCATTCCTTAGAGGAGCCACCAATTTGCATCCTCCAGATACCCAACCTGGGACCTTAACAAGGTACTCACGGCACTGACTAAACCTTCCTTCAAATCTCTAAGGAAAGCATCACTTCAATTCCTTACGTTCAAGGTGGTGTTTCTCATAGCAGTTACATCTGCATGCCGGATATTTGAAATAGCAGTTCTGTCTGTTAGAAAGGATCTCTGTGTTTTCCACGCTGATCGAGTGGTCCTGCGACCAGATCCTTCCTTCCTACCCAAGGTTTACCTCAGCCTTTCACAGATCACAGGAACTCATTCTTCCTAACTTTTGCCCCAAACCTTCTCGAGAAAGGGAAAGGCAGTGGCATACCCTCGATGTCAGACGTGCGCTTCGTATTCTCCTTAGAGCTGCTCGGAGCATCCAGAGAGTGGGTGGTGCTTCAGTCTTCTGCTGTTGTAGGCTGAGCTAATTCTTGAGGAACATTCCTCCTTCTGTCACGTGACTCCATTGGAGCGTTCCCCCAGTTTATGCTCAGCCTCTAGGCAGTGATTTTTCTCCTCTCTTGGCCATTTCAAGACCACAGTATTTGGATTGTTTCTCAGGTTGTACTTTATTTTGATTCCTTAGCCCTGCGCAGTAGGTTGTTGGGATTCCAAATTCCCCTGGAAGCCTTTAGCTTTCCAGGCTACCCCCCCCCCTTGCCTCATTGCCTTCTGCTGGTTTTTTCTCTGTTGATTTATTAATCACATTGTTTTGCTCCGTTCCCCCCCCCCGAACGCCGTTTTTTCTTCTGTCAAAGGTGCTGCTTCTCCATTGCTTGCCTTCCCCCTGGGGACCTTGAATTGCTTGGAGAGCTGTTTCTTGCCTCTACTGGAGCCCTGTAAGCCCACCTAACAGTGGACGCCATTTTGGGCACCGCCTCGTGGCCGGGCGCCATTTTGGTTTTTTTGCTTATCTTTCTGATCGCTGCAGCACGCCCGGAATCAGGCAGCAGGACCAGCTGGCTTGCTCAGATTCCGATTAACTGATATATTGTCTGGTTCTTTCGTTGGAGGCCAGTTTCTCTGCCTCCCTTGTTGGCTTCTTCCGCGGCCTGTCTTTGCTGGCGCGGCTTGACTCTCACCACTCCCACCCAGTTCTGCCTGGGAAGGTAGTCTGGTTACACCCAGCTTTTTCCTTAGGGCCTGTGGCATTCCTTGGTCATCTGGACCAGCTTCCTCTTCTTCCTCTAATCACCTTCAGACAGAGAGTTTTCTAAAAAATCATTTACAACAATAACAGACTCGAGGAATTTAAGAGACAGAGGAAGATCTTATAAATATATTATAAGAATAAGAATAATAATATATATATATTAGATACATATTTAAATAAATATATAAATAAGAGGGGGGGACGCAAAAAATTTCCAAGGCTCCCGGCCTTGTTGTAGGTCAACTCCTAGGTGCGCCAACCGCCACATATTGGTACTTTTTCTTACTCAATTCTCAAAAAATGGCAGAAGGCAATCCTCCTACAGGCTCTTCCTTGAAGGCCAAATCAAAGACCCACTATCTGTGCAGGCAGACTAAGGAGCCCTCCAAAGCCTCCCAGAGGGACACCTTAAGACACCATAAGGCGCTTGAAAAAGAGATTGATAAACGCACCAGGCAGGCAGGCTCAGTGCCTCCCATACTACCTCCTTCTACCTCTTCTCAACCCCCTCCTCCTGTAGTCCATTCCTCCCTATCCAGGTGCAGCTCGCCCTCTCAGGGTCACCAGGCTCCTGGAACATTGGCCAGACGAACTCCAAAGGCTACCTTCACGCCCATGGCCGCTGGCCTACGCCAGGAAGAATCTCTCATTCAAGTGGCTCCGGAGCAACTGAGATCCTGGATGGAGCAGGCTATCCGCCAAGGGATTGCGGAAGAGCTCCAACAGATGGGCAGGCCTGGTCTTCCTCTGCTGGCCACCGAATCCGAATCTCATTCAGTAAGATCACTTCCACTCAGATCGGAACCGCCACAGGATCAGGTACCCCATCAGGGGGAAGGTTCCCCCTCAATAAGGGAGGAGGAGGAGGAGGTGGTGGTAGGAGAACTACATTCTTACAGGGAGGAGGAGGAAGACTTTGATTTGGGGTCTCTACAATATAATGAACCCCTTTATGACATAGAACCATCAGAGGCAGAGATGTCAGAGGATGAGGGTCTGGCTCCTGACCAACCCGCCTTTGCGGGTCTTTTTAAGCCCCAACTATTCAAATCCCTCCTGTTCAAGGCCAGAAACATTTCAGGCCTAAAGACTCAGATCCCCTCTGACCCCCCTCCTCTCACTCCAGAAGGTCCAGAGGACTCCATTTTTCAACAGCCTGTTGTGGAAGCTGAGGTCATACCAACCCCCCCATCTTCCTTGACCTTGTGTCCAAACAACTAGCCTCTTCGGCGGCCCCTCCCGCCCCCTTGGTTCATGATAAAAAATTATTTAACCTAGACCCAGAGCTTTCCAACCTATTGGGTACTCCGGAGGTTGATGAGCCCATCGTGGGCCTGGCCTCTTCCTCCTCCCTCAGCAACCCCCTAGAGGCCCTGAGACCGGAGGAGAAATGATCGGAACTGGCCTTACGCTGTGCCCACCAGTCAGATGCTTGAGCAATCAGATCGGCCCCGGCCGCCTCCTTCTTCATCAAGTCATCCATTCGCTGGCTTCGCCAGCTTAAGCAACATGTCCCAGCCTCCAATGTTAGGGCTCATCAGGACATAGCCAAGATTACAGCTGCGGCCGAGTTCTCGGCCAACGCTACCTATCACTCGGTCAAATTTTCCACCCAGGCCATTTCCTCCCATGTCTGTGCTCGCCGTCTGCTCTGACTAAAACACTGGCAGACAGACCTCAAGAACAAGGTTAAATTGGCTTCCGCTCCCCTCGTGGGAACCAAATTGTTTGGACCATCCCTGGATCCCCTTTGAGTAGAAGGAAGGGACAAGAAAAAATTCCTTCCGTCCCTCACCCGCAAGTCAGAGCCAAGATCCCTGCAGCCCTTTCGGAGAGCTCCCTTCTGCCTCTACTTCCAGACCCCCCTTCCCAGGTACCAAAGGCCCCCTCCCTTTGGCTCAGGTCAGCCTCAGGACAGGACCGACTCCTCTGACAGGCACAGAAGGGGCGGGGGCTTCAAAAGGCCCTTTTGGGGCGTGGGCAACAGGCCGTTCAGGCGCTCCAGATAAGCCACCAGATTTGATTCCCATTGGCGGGCGTCTCAAGACCTTCGCCAACCAGTGGGACTCCTCAACCTCCGACGCCTGGGTTAGGGACACTATCAGGTTTGGCCTTGCCCTTGAATTTCAATCAGGTTTGGCCTTGCCCTTGAATTTCAATCTCCTCCCCCCAATTTTTTCATGCCATGCCCCCTATCCAAGGACTATACCAAGCGCAGCCTCATGGACTCAGCAATTCAGCACCTACTTGATATGCAGGCCATTCAACCCGTTCCTCCGTCTCAAAGAGGACAGGGATTTTATTCCCACGTATTTGTGGTACCCAAACAGTCGGGGGGATGGAGAGAGATTTTGGATTTAAAGAGGCTTAACCGCCATCTCGTATACTGCAAATTCAAATTCAAAATGAACACACTGCAATCCATCCTACTGGGTGTTAGGCAGGGAGACTGGTTGTCATCCATTGACCTCTCCGAGGCATATCTACACATCCCAATCCGACCCTCCCATTACAAATTTTTCCATTTCTGCTACAATAACCTCCACTTCCAGTACGTGACTCTCCCATTCGGGTTGGCCTCAGCACCCAGAACCTTCACCAAGGTCCTGGCCACCTTAGCTGCTCACCTCAGAACCCTCCCAGTGCGCCTCCACTGCTACTTGGACGATATTCTCATACTTTCCACTTCCAGGGAACAGTCATTGAGGGATACCCAAACCACCCTATCCTCTCTCCAGGATCACGGGTTCCTCATCAATTGGAAGAAAAGTCAATTATCTCCCTCCACCAGGATAACTCACCTGGGGACGGTGATCAACACGGTGAAGGGAAAGGTGTTTCTATCTGCTTCTATGAAGAGAGAATTCTCAGTATCCAAAAATCTGTAACAAGTATCAGACGCCTTAAGAGAGTTTCCCTTCTGGAACTATCCCAGTTACTGGGTAAAATGATATCTTGTCTTTCCATTATTCCCTGGGCCTATTTTCACTCCAGATGCCTCCAGTGGTTCCTGCTCCCGTACCAAAGATCTGGGTCAAGCAACTCAAAGCGCAAGGTCAGGGTTTCACCAAAGGTGCTCACCTCCCTCCTTTGGTGGAGCAGGGCATCTATCAACAAGGGCTGCCCCCTCAAGGAGCCCCCACGAGTCACCGTCACCACAGATGCCAGTCTGTCCGGATGGGGAGCTCATCTCCAGTCCCTTACAGCTCAGGGCAGATGGTCAGCCACGGAGAAGCTATGCAACATAAACTGGTTGGAGCTTCGCGCCGTCCATCTGGCACTCCTCACCTTCCTCCCCCAGGTACGTGGCCGCCATGTTCTCATCCTCACTGACAACATCACGGCCAAAGCCCACAACAACAAGCAGGGGAGCACTCAATTATTCCACCTAATGATGGAGGCCGAGTCTTACTTTCTCTCAGGGCGGACCACATCTCGGGCACCTCCAACACCCGAGCAGACTGGTTGAGCAGGGCCACCATAGACCAGTTGGACTGGCGCCTCCACCCAGCTCTATTCATGGAGGCGACATCCACTTTCGGTCCACTGGCGGTAGACCTGTTTGCCTCCCCCCTCAATACCCACCTTCCAAGGTTCATTTCAAGATTCCCATCCCCAGGGGCGGAGGACCACAACGCTCTTCGGTGTCCATGGCCCAGGGGCCTCCTTTATGCCTTCCCTCCCCTGGCGCTGGTGCCCTTAGTCCTTCAGAAGGTCCTCCAAGAGAGGGCGGAATTGATTCTGGTAGCACCTTATTGGCCCCGTCATCCTTGGTTCGCGGACCTCCGCAGCCTATCAGCCCCCCCCCAGAGGATCCCAGCAGACAGAATCTCCCTGTCCCAAGGTCCCCTCCTCCACCCGAACCCCCAATGGCTTCAACCAGCTGTCTGGAGGTTGAGCGGGAACGTTTGAAGAGGGAAAACCTCTCTAACAAAGTCATCGATACCATTTTAGCAGCCAGGCGACCCTGAACTACAAGGATTTATGACGCCACCTGGACCATTTTTCGTAAATGGTGTGTCAAGCTTCTTATTGACCCAACCAACCCCTCCATTGCCCAAGTGCTTGACTTTCTTCAGGAGGGTCTAAGTAAGGGACTGTCCCCCAACATGCTAAGACGGCAGGTAGCTGCCTTGTCTACAGTCATCTCAGGTGGAGAAGGCAGTTCCCTCTCTCACCGTCCCCATATTCAAGCCTTTCTGAAGGGGGCCACAAATTTGCATCCCCCGGCCCTTCACCAGTATCCAACCTGGGACCTCAACAGGGTCCTTACCTCCCTCACAAAGCCACCCTTCGAACCCTTAAGAGAGGTTTCGCTTCAGTTCCTATCCTATAAAGTAGTTTTCCTGGTAGCGATCACTTCAGCTCGTAGGATATCAGAGATCGCTGCACTGTCTGTTAGAAAAGACCTTTGCATCTTCCACCCTGACCGGGTGGTCCTCCGGCTTGACCCTTCCTTCTTGCCCAAGATTAATTCGGTCTTCCATAGGGCTCAAGAACTTATCCTCCCCAACTTTTGCCCCAGGCCAACTCATGGAAGGGACAGACTCTGGCACACTCTGGATGTCAGACGTGCCTTGCGGATATATATTAAACGTACTGAGACCTTCCATAAGTCTGAGGCCCTGCTTGTATCTTTCCAACCAAAGTCATAGGGGCTCAAGGCTCCTCCAAATACTATAGGTTGTTGGATAAGGGCGGCCATTGCCAAAGCATATCAGGCTCAGGCTCTCCAGGTGCCCAGGAGTATCACGGCTCACTCCACTAGGAGCGTGACTACGTCAGCTGCCTGGGCTACCCAGGCTCCAATAATCGACATTTGCCGGGCAGCGACGTGGGCTTCCCCGTCACCTTTTATTAGGCATTACAGAATTGACAGATATGCCTCAGCTGAGGCTTCCTTCGGTAGGAGGGTTCTTCAGAGGGTTCTCCGGGAACCCGAGGGGACTGCAGACCAGACGGCGCCCCTCCCGTAGGACAGGCCCAGCTTTGGTATGTCCCACTCTCTGGATGCTCCGAGCAGCTCTAAGGAGAATGGGCATTGGTTCTTACCTGACATGCCATTTCTCTTTGAGCTGCGAGGAGCATCCAGCCCCTCCCTTTTCTTTCACCGTCTGGTGGGGTCTTGTTTCGGCCAATGAACCTTAAGTCTAGTCAGATGAGAGCAAGAATTCCTGTTTCCTCTCGTCTTTGCATAAACTGGGGGAACGCTCCAATGGAGTCACGTGACAGAAGGAGGAGCGTTCCTCAAGAATTAGCTCACCCTACAACAGCAGAAGATTGAAGCACCACCCACTCTCTGGATGCTCCTCGCAGCTCGAAGAGAAATGGCGTGTCAGGTAAGAACCAACGCCCATTTACATCAGTCTCACTCATCCTTTCAGGATGTCAGAATCACTGTTCCTGTCATTCCAATCAAAGACACTGGGTTTCAAAGTATCCCCCTCTAACTGTAGGCCGTTGGATCAGAGCTACAATCTCCAAGGCCTATTTAACTCAGGCGCTTCCTGTTCCCAGTGGAATAACCGCACATACTACAAGGAGTGCGGCTACCTCGGCAGCCTGGGCTACCCAGGCTTCGATAAATAATATCTGTCGAGCGGCCACCTGGGCATCTCCGTCACCTTTTATTTGTTATTATAAAATCGATGTATTTGCTTCAGCAGAAGCGTCCTTTGGCAGGCAAGTCCTTCAACAAGTGGCAAGAGAACCAGAGGATATTCCGACCCAGATGGAGTCCCTCCCGTAGGACAGGCCATGCTTTGGTATGTGCCACTCTGGATGCTCGCAGCAGCTCTATGGAGAATGGGCGTTGGTGCTTATCTGATACGCCCTTTCTCGTTGAGCTGCGTAGAGCATCCAGCCCCACCCTAAATTGTCCGTCTGGTGGGGAATCCTGTTTCGGCCAATGATTCAAACAGTTAAGTAATTCTGAGTTGCTACAATAGTTAAGAGGAGAGGATAGTTGTTTGTCTTCTCGTCTTTGTAAAACTGGGGAACGCTATGGAGGGGTCACGTGGAGGAGGAGGAGCGTTCCTCAATTATAGTTTAGCCTGTAAGAGCGGAGACTGGAGCACCTCCCACACTGGATGCTCCCACTCAGCTCGACAAGAAAGGGCATATCAGGTAAGCACCAATGCCCATTCCATGTGAGATCTTCACTGAGGTAGACTTCCAGGAATTTAAAGGAGGAAACTCTCTCCACAGAGCCCCCCTCAATGTAAAGTGGGGCAGGTTCTCTCCTCTTCCAGAAATCTAACACCATCTCCTTTTTTGCAATATTTTTTTATTTTTTGTTACAACAAAAACACTGTGTAAGCAGTTTGGTTCTGTACTGTCTTACATTTTGATACAAATATTATAATCCTTTTGTTTAATATGGGTGACAACATTTTAAAATTTGATATTAATACATATATTTTGTTAAATTATCAATCTTGATTATTCAATATTGCAATATGTTATTTTTGTGTCAATCTCTATGTCAGGGTTCCAGCAGTTACTTCACTTAAATCATGAGATTTGAGCCACACTCCCAAAACTAAAGAGGATTTATTTGAAGGTAACATTCTACATCTGGCACTAATCTAGGCGTAGCCAACTCTGAGATACGTAATTTGCTGTCACCCTTGATCCTGTTTTCCCTCCCACCCCTCTGGGTGTATCATCCAATGAAAAAATATCCAGAGCGAAGAGTCATTAATCTTGCTCTCCAATTAGATTTTTTTGCAATAGAAGCTTCAGCCATCTAATCAGTCTTCGAAGAAAATATGAATGGAATGTACTTTTGACTTCACACTGTTGCCTGCTCTTTGAAACTCCCCCCTTTTCTGTTGTCAGCTATAAAATGTGTGTACAAAATGTTTTATGAGTTGACATTCAGCTCCCCTTACTTCTTGAAGGTGACCTGTACAACACACACAAAATCAATTTGATTGCAGATATGGAAGCTTATGCTCAAGAAAACCCCCCCCCAAGCTTGGTTGGATTTTCTGCATGGAACTTTGCAACAAGGCGATTGGCTTGGACGTTCCTACTTTTTACCCATGATGCCTCTGATAAGGGGTAGTCCTTCCACTTGATTAAATATAGGAGTTCTCTCCTGTACCACCTCAAATCGAGGATTCGCTGCACCTTATAATCAGTTTGGCCTCCTATGACCATGGGATCTGGGGGCTCATGAGGTAGGGGCCTCAGCATTGATCCAACTACAGGTTTTAATAAGCTACTATGGAATACCAGGTGCATTTTCCCTAACAATCGGGGCAACTTCAGTTGCATTGTGACTGAGTTGAAGATCTTTACTATAGGGAATGCTCCCATGAACTTTGGCCCCAATTTCTTACTAGGGAGTCTTAACCTCAGATATTTGGTGGAGAGATAGACCTCCCCCAACTGGAAAGGTCATTGCAGTGCTCAGTGTTTGTCTGCCTGTCTCTTATAGATCTGTGCCACTTTTGCCAGTGCTTTATTGACATTCTCCCAAGTTGCTTCCAGTGTTGACATCCAATCGGTCAGGCTGACTGGGGGGGGGGTGTCCCTTGGCTACTCAAGCATTGAGACGAAGTCCATGCTGCTCACTACCTTGAAGGGAGTTAGTCCTGTGCTACTGTGAACAGCATTGTTGTATGCGATCTCCACGAAAGGCAGGAGGTCCGCCTTATTGGATTGCTGATAATTCAGGTAGCACCTCAGATACTGCTCTTCCATAGCATTCAATCTCTCTGCCCCCCATTGGTGCTTGGATGAAAGGCAGAGCTAAGACCCTGGGACAACCCAATAGACCGCAGGAACTCCCTCCAAAATTTGCCTGTGAATTGGATCCCTCTGTCTGAGATAATTCTCAGTGGTACTCCATGCAGGCGGTAGATGTACTTCAGGAACAGCTTGGCTAACTGGCAGGTAGTGCGCTGCAAGGTATGAAATGCACCTGTTTGGAAAATGAGTCTATTACAGTCCAGATCACCATATTTCCCCCGCTTTTTGGCAACTCCACTATGAAGTCCATTGCAATCCCCTCCCATGGCCTTGTTGGCTCTGATGCTGAGGGAGGGGTTGGGTCTGCAGCTACCCCCTTGCCACCAAATGGTGGGGCCCCACTTGTCTAGCCAGGAAAGCCCCAGTATGACTGCATCTGTCATTTTGGGAGTCACTACGAATCGAATGGTTTCTTAGTGATCCTCTAGCTCTAGTCTCACTGGTTTAATTAAGTGAGTGGCATAGGCTCCTTCCAACAGGGAGTTGTCTCTCCCTCCTCAGTCAGCCTGACTGATTGGATGTCAACGCTGAAAGCAACTTGGGAGAATGTCTACTTGTTTGAACCAGATCGGGTGGATCAGCTTTTTCTCTCTGATCCCCAGTTTCAGGACTGTGGTTAGGTTGATCAGGCACTTAGTGCAGCCTGAATCTATTAGGGCTTGGAAAGACCCCTGAATTCCTATTTTTGGGCTTGTGAGCCATATTGGGAAGACGAAAGGGGGAACTGGTCCACTCACCATTGGGTCATTCTCACTCCTTATCATCGCTGTCATAAGAATCCGGCAACTGATCACTGTTGCCTGGGGTTGCCCTCCCTTCGACTGGGTGTGGAGGGACCTCTGCCACCTGAAGGGACCTCTGGGATGCCTTGGTAGCACGTCTGGGGCCCCATTCTGGGGGTTGGTTCCAGACTTGGTTTCAGATCTGGGGTTGGGCACATCCTTGCCAAATGCCCTACTTGGTTCCAGACTTGGTTTCAGATCTGGGGTTGTGCACATCCTTGCCATATGCCCTACTTCCCCACATCGGTAATGTTTAAATGGACTTTGTGAGAGGGCTGGTTTCAGGGCTGATTGTGGTGCTGCGGTGTCCCGTCAGCTGGGTGGTCTCTGATCTGGCTGACCTCTCTCTTTGGCTCCCAACGGTTTTCTGATATTGTTAGCACATAATGCCCCATCAACTTTTATGGCCACTCAGAACCACTCAGTTGGTTCAGGATGTCCAGATAGGCAGTTACTTTGCTAATTTGCTTGTCCA
The DNA here is from genome assembly GCA_004319985.1 of Emydocephalus ijimae. NCBI lineage: Eukaryota > Metazoa > Chordata > Lepidosauria > Squamata > Elapidae > Emydocephalus > Emydocephalus ijimae. The sequence continues at coordinate 2,049 of BHEV01031189.1, read as the reverse complement.
GGCTGGGTCTGAAAAAATGAACCAGCATCCGCTCAGGCAAAAGGGGTATCTTCCTACTGATTCTCCTGAATTCACGGATGTGTTGCTTGATGGGCCGCCCTCCCTGCTTTAGGTTGCTGAGCTAATCTTCTGCATATGGGTCCTCCTCTGCCTCCACAAATCTGGCCTCTAGCAATTGTAGGAAGTCATCTACGGCATGTAGTTGGGGGGCCCTTCTCTTGTGGAGGGTTGCTAGCCATCCTCTTGCTTCTGTCAGTTTGCTCTGGACCGTCGGTGCATCTAGTCCCAGAACTATTCGATCTCTTAGTGCCTCTTCCAAGTCGGCGAACCCGCAGAGGCCGCCCAAATTTCGGAGGTCTGCCACGAAGTCAGCCACGCTTTCTCCCTTCCGTTGGTTCCGCTGATAGAACTTGTGGCGTCTCACGAGCGTAGGCACAGTTGGTGCATAGTGGGCCTTCAGGATGGGTTCGAGGTCGTCCCAGCTCATGGCCTTCACTTCCCTCGGTTTAACGAGTGCTTTGGCCATCTTGAAGACGGCCGGCCCGCAGTGCGTTAGGAATAACGCTCTTTTCTTCGCAGGTGTGGCGTCCTTGAGATTGTTCGTTTCAAGGAACATTTGAAAACGATCCATATAGGAGTCCCAATCTTCCTGACTTGGGTCGAACGGAGCAGGTGGCACAATGCCGCCGGACATGGTTTCCGTTATTGGCGTCGTTTTCCACGTGCTCGGAAATCATTACTCGGTTCTTCAGTTCAAGCGTCTCCAAATCCCATCCTCGTCGCCAGTGTTAAGTACTGTGCATGAGTCATAATAAGTGGAGACAGCTTGGAACAGTTAATTTCAACTCTTTATTTACATCGTGCGAGCAAGCCATAACGATTCTCTTTTTCTTATATAGGTATCTTATGCCTGATTTGACCAATAATCAACTAGGAACACTATTTCTAATAACCAATGAAAACCCTTAGTTAAAGACCAATCAGGTTTGTTATAGCTGACCAATCCTGGTCAAGCTGCCTGATATCCAATCAGAAGCGCAGGGCCAGAACCCTGCATCTAACCCCAAGCTTGGACCTTTATGCATTTATTGTATACACAACAGAATTAACTGAAGCACTGAATAGACAGAACAGTGGAAAAGCACCAGGAACAGATGGTCTCCCGGCAGAATTTTATAGAACACTACAAGAACTGTTGAGCGCTTCACTATTAGAAGTCATGAATGAAGATATGACAAATAAGAAAATACCTAAAACATGGTCAGAAGCTTATATTACACTTATCCCAAAAGAAGGGGTTGACCCATTACAAATTAAGAACTATAGACCTATTTCCTTATTGAATGCAGACTATAAAATCTTTGCTTCAATCTTGGCAGAGAGGCTAAAAAAATATTTAAAAAATTTTATTCACTCTGATCAGAATGGATTTTTACCAAAGAGACAAATTAAAGACAATATGAGGGTAATCCTGGACACATTGGAATATTACGAGGCGCACCCTGAAAAACAAATGGCTTTGATATTCTTAGATGCCCAAAAGGCATTTGATAATGTGAATTGGAGATTTATGCTATTATTATTGGAACAGATGGGCTTTGCTAGAAAATTTATTCAAGCAATAGAAGCCATATATTCTAAACAAACGGCAAAAGTAATGATAGATGGAGAATTCACAGATTCTATTAATATTAAAAAAGATACAAGACAAGGATGTCCATTATCTCCTTTGTATTAACTTTGGAAGTGTTAAATAGAAATATTAGAGAGGATACAAATATAAAAGGAATGAAAGTTAAAAAGGAGGAATTCAAATTGCAAGCCTTTGCAGACGACCTGGTCTTTATTTTGGAAGATCCTCTAGAGACAGCTTTAAAACTATTGGGAAAGATAGAGATGTACGGTGAGATGGCTGGCTTGAAAATAAATAAAGACAAAACAAAGATTTTGACAAAGAACATGCTGTTGAGACAAAGAGAAGAGCTGACAGACCTATTGAAAATTCAAGTTACGAATAAAGTTAAATATTTGGGGATATATTTGACATCA
>BHEV01031188.1:0-11582 GCA_004319985.1 Emydocephalus ijimae | reverse complement strand
AATATATAATTTTTTTTGGTTTTGATAATATTTTTAGAATATTTTATTAAGATAGATTTGGTATGATTCTATGATCTGTTAGAAAATAATTTAATTCAATAATAGTTATCTCACTTAAGTATGAATTAGTAAAATTATAGTCAAGTGATTGTTTAATAGTGATATTAGGATACTTGACTGATGATTGATAGTGTGAGTTATTATGTAATGTAATTGTTTTGATGACTGTGAAACGAATGCACTGAAAGGAGTGGTAAACCAACCGATACACTGTAAATTTATGAAGAATGATGATTTTTATGTTATGTTTTATGTTTTGTGTGTTTTTGTTTGTTGTTAAAATCAATAAAACTTTTATCAAAAAAAAAAAATGCATGCCACCCCATTTGTAAATCATGCCTTTCTAGTGGTAATAATCTGGCATTTTTCAATACAATCCATTCTTTCATCCACATCAATATTGTTGCCTGGTAATATAGTTCTCAATTGGGTAATCCAAAACCCCCTCTCACCCTTGCATCCTGCAGTAGTTTTATCTTAATTCTTGTCTTTTTCCCCTGCCAGATAAATTTCAACATCATTTTATTTAAATCTTCAAAGTATTTTTTTTCAATCTTATTGGATTGAAATATTTTTGGCAATATGTTCATTTCAATTGTCACTATTCTACCTATTAAAGATAGTTGTAAATTTTTCCATTTTTCCAAGTCTATCGCAATCTGTTGTAGTAATTTCTCATAATTATCTTCTCTAAGCATTCCGTATCTAGCTGTCATTTGTATCCCTAAATATTTCACTTTTTTGTAATTTGAATATTTAATTTGTCCATTAAACTTTTTTGGTTTTGTCATATTTTTCACCAAGATTTTTGTTTTTTCTTCATTTTCAATCCTGTTACTTTGCCAAACTCCTCTATTTCTCTTATCAACTTGGAGCCTGTTTCCAATGGCTTTTCCAATGTAAAGACCAAATCATCTGCAAAAGTTTGTAATTTATACTCTTCCTTTTTTATTTTCATTCCCTTTATTTCTTCATTTTTCCTAATATTTCTATTTAAAACTTCCAAAGTCAGTAGAAACAATAATGAGGATAATGGACAGCCTTGTCTGGTTCCTTTTTGAATGTTAAAGTTTTCTGTCAGTTCTGTTTATCATTACTCTTGCTTGTTATACATCGCCTTTAATGCTGTGGTAAATCTGTCTCCAAAACCCATCTCCTCAGGGGTTGGTTAACAACCGGTTCAAGATTTATGAGCTTCCCTGCAGGTTGTGAGCTGCACGCCTGTAAATCATTATCAGTAGCTGCCTGCAGAGAAGCAGCCTTTGAAACAACCCTTTTTTCCTGCTTTTCTAACTGCAACTGTGCCTCGTTCAGCAGCTGAAGTTGAAAAATCAGGAAATAAAGATCAGGTAAGAGCCTGGGTGGGTGAGTGGGCAAAAACATCAGCAGACATAGAACCGGTTCTATGTCAGCTGCTCTTCAGAGCTACTGGTTCTACAGAGGTGGACAGAACCAGTAGAAACCCACCCCTGCATCTCCTCCAGTTGCATCAACATAAACTGCCAATTCACATTATCGAATGCTTTCTGTGCATCTAAGAACACTAATGCCATTTGTTTCTCTGAGTGGGTTTCATAATATTCCAGAGTATTCAATATTATCCTCATATTATTTTTTATTTGTCTCTTGGGCAAAAATCCATTTTGATCTGAGTGTCTAAAATAGTTTAAATATCTTTTTAGTCTTTCTGCCATTATTGAAACAAATATTTTATAATCAGCATTTATAATATTTATATTTTATATTATAATATTATATATTATAATTTATATTATAATCAGCATTTAGCAGGGATATTGATCTATAATTTTTTATATGTTGGGGGCAGGAGTGGGATTCAAATTTTTTAACAACTGGTTCTGTGGGTGTGGCTTAGTTGGTGGGTGTGGCTTGGTAGTCATGTAACTGGCTGAGCCTGGCCAACTCAATATCACTCACATCAAGGCACATATCTCCTCGCCTGGCCTCTCAAGACTGTGGGGATGCTGCAACAGCCATAAGTATGAAAAATGGTTATAAGTCACTTTTTTCAGTGCCATTGTAACTTTGATTGGTCACTCCACACAAGCAAAGTACAGGTTCTAGCAAATAGGTGCAAACTGGTAGAATCCCACCACTGATAGTGGGTCAGTGTCTCCTTTTGATATAAGTGTAACATATGTCCATGATTCAGGTACTTTATTTTTTGTCAAAACCTCATTCAATATTTCCAACATTATAATAGAAATTACTTCCTGTATTGTCTTATAAAATTCAGCTGATAGCCCATCCAGGTGGGGCTTTTCCAGTATTTTGTCTATTTAGTTCCATCATTGTTATTTTCTCATCTATCATGGTCTTTACTTCATTCAGTATTCTCAGTAATTCTGCTTCTTGTAAATATTGCTGTACTTTGTTTTCTAGTATTGCCTCTTGATCATATAATTTCTCATAGTACCTCTGTACTATTTTTTTCTTCTCTTCATTTCCACAAAATAGTGTGCCATTTTCATCTATTAATTGTGGTATTCTTTTTGATTATTTTTCTTTCTTCAGTTTATATGCTAGTCATCTACCTGTTTTATTTGCATTTTCAAAATAGTTCTGTTTAGCCCCTCTAATCTTTTGCACCAGTTCTTCTTTTTCCATTAATCCAATTTTGTGTTTAATTGTATCCATTTGATTTTTAATATTTTTGTGCTGTGGATATCTTTGTAGATCCTTCTCCAGTTTCTTATGTTCTTGTTCTAAAGTTTGTTGCATTTGTCTCTTTTTAATGTTCCTTCTTCTTGTATAAGTTACAATCTCACCTCTGGTATATGCTTTCATGGTGTCCCATACATTTTCTAATGAGGTTTCTCCTGATTTATTTTCTTTAAGGAAGAAAACCAATTATTTTTCCAGGTTATTAATAAATTCTTTTTCTTTCAAAATCGAATTACTCAAAGTCCATTTTGATCTTTTCTTCTGTCCCTTCCATTTAATCCTTATTGTGTTGTGATCAGCCCAAATGTTTGTGTCAATATTTGCTTCCTGAATATTAGGTATTAAATCTGTTGACATCCAAATCATATCTATTCTTGACCATGATAGATGTCTATTTGAATAAAATGTAAATTGTCTCTTTTTGCTATTCAATTATCTCCATATATGTTTAATACTCATCTGCTCCACCATCTTAAAAAAAGATTTGGATAATATTTTTCTGTTTTTCTTATTTGTTTTCTGTGTTTTATAGTCCAGTTCTGTGTTTACAATTGCATTAAAATCTCCAAAGATACATATCTTATCATATTCCAGTTCAATTATTTTATTGTGTAGCTTCCTATAAAATTGGTCTTGCTGATTATTGGGAGCATAGATTGCAATTAAAAGTACTTTTGAGTTAATATCTATTATTTCAACCATTAGTATTCTTCCTTCTCCATCTGTATAAATTTGCTTGGCTTTGATTGTATTTATAATATATAAAACAACTCCTCTTTTATTTTGTTGTGCCAATGATGTAAATATATTCCCAATTCTAGGACAATTCAACAAATGTACATGTTGTCTTTTAATATATGCTTCTTGTAGGGAGATTATATCCATGTTTAATTTTTCTAGTTTATGAAATATCTTTTTCCTTTTAATAGCTGAATTTAGTCCATTTATATTTATAGAAATCAATTTCCATTGTTTCTTCCATTGTTTATATTTTATACATAGTGTTAGGAATGTAAGTCACCTTATTTGGGTTGGAAATATATAAAGTAGGAAAGACATTTTAATACTGTATCTTCAAGAGAATGCTAAAACTGTAATTTCCGCAAATGGCCATAAGATGGAACCAGAAACCTGAAGTGAGTTCCTTCTGTTGGAGAGTGTTGCTGTTCCTCCTAATGACTGTTACTGATCATTGATGTAAGTCTGTTACTGAACTGTTTTTTGATACTGGACTTTGATATTTGGATTATCCCTGAACTGAACACTGACTGCTTTACCTGTAAATGACTTGGACTGCTTATCTAGGACTTTGTTTAAATGTTTACTGGAAGTAAAAACCTACATTTACTGTACAGTGTATCTGTGTGCGTGTTATTCTTCACTACTCTCACTACGTCTCTCTGTATGTGCTCATTCTCCTAACGGGAAATTACCTCAACAGATAGAATTTATTGCACTTGTTCTTTGTTCTCTTTGTTCTTTAATTATCATTTGACCACCTACAGCTCTCTCCTCTTGTCTCCTTTCCTCCCTTTGTTCCTTCTCCATTTCCTTTGCCATTTCTGCTCACTCTCTATTGATTCATATCTTTTATTACATTGAAAAAGCTGGTAGCTGGTAGAAATATAACCAGAATTCCAGGATACTTTAAAATGACAACATTCCTTTTAAAGTAGCACTGAAGTTATTAAAAATTAGTAGCATAAACTTGTTGCAGTTGTCACCAATACAAATTTCAAGATAGATTTCAGTTACAATTCTTAAACAACTCTGTTAAAAATGTCCATCCAGCAATAAAGAAAAAGCAAATTCTTTATTCAATCATGGGAAAAAAACTTCAGTAAAGATTATAGCATTAAATATATCACAATTTTCAGCAAAACTGAGTAAATTGGAAAGTTGAACCAGTTCAATGTGGCAGTGAAGGTGTTAGCCTAGAAACGGGGAGATCAAGAGTTAGGAATGATGTTAGGAATGAAAGCTAGCTTGGTGGCTCTCTTACTCATCTGGCCTTGTGCCTAAAGCAGTACTAGAACTCACCCTCTCCCCGTTTCTACCCTGGTGCCTTCATCACTACATCAAACTGCCTCTCATTAAAAGGACTGGATTTTTTTTACACCCCCCCCCACCCTCGCAGACTCCCCTCCCACCAGCTGTGGCTTTTTCTCTTCCACCTATTGTGGAGATCACTGTCTCACTGATCTATTAATTAGTTCTTAGATATTGCTCACAGCCAGATTAAATATTAAAACCCCAACTATTTCCTGAATCTTGCTTCCAAGGTTGCTTTCAGAGGTAGTTTTTGACTGTAACACTTCAATATCTGCAAGATCCTCCTGTGAGCCTTTCCCTGCTGCTGAGGTGAACTCTTTCCTGTAGAAAACCTTGACATCTGCTTTTATCCATGCCAATCCCTGTCTTGTTCCTATGGCCTTTGTAGCCACTGCCAGTCACCTGCCTTCCCACCAAGTTAATGAGTGATAATCTTGAACTACACCGCCTATGGTTGGACTTAAGCGTAGTACACAAAATTATTTTCTACAATGTCCTACCAGTTAATGATTACTTCAGCTTCAACCGCAACAATACAAGAGCACACAACAGATACAAACTCAATGTTAACCACTCAAAACTTGATCGCAGAAAGTATGACTTCAGCAACAGAATGGTCAATGCCTGCAATGCACTACCTGATGCTGTTGTTACATCCTCAAACCCCCACTCCTTTAACCTCAAACTATTCACTATTGACCTCACCCCATTCCTAAGAGGTCTGCAGGGGGCATGCATAAGTGAACTATCATGCCTCCCATCCCTGTCCTATTGTCCCCATTTATTTGTACCTATTTCCTGTATTCTTACTCATGTTTATACTTATACCTATTAACTTGTAAGCAATTGACAAATAAAATAAAATAAAAATAAATAAAAGCCTAACCAGTTTTATACTCCTTGATTGTACACTAGAACAGCATCCCAATAGTGGGTAAATGCAAATTTAACGAGCAGTTAAGGATGGCTTCAGCCTGTATTATCATGAGCTGGGGATGAGATGAAGTGACGGGTCATGGTAGAAAATAGGGCAGCTAGGGCAGGTGCAGATGGGGAGGTTGTCTCTGTTTTGCCACTGTGTTTTCTGTCTTTCCTTGTGCTATTAAAGAATCAGTTAGGAAAGGGATAATGATAGTTTTATAACAATTTTGGGGTCATTGGAGCTGCCTATCTGGAAAAATCAATGAAATGTAGCCAATTCCTAACCTCTGAAAAAAAGGAGGTTTTCTATTCAGTATCTTGACAAATAATATGGATTGATTGCACGCTTTTGTATTGCTGTTATCTCACTGCCAATGAGTACATGTATTATGCAGCCAATCTTCGCCATCTACTCGTGACAAGTGTGCCTTGCATTTCAAACATTCTTGACATTTTCCCCTATCTCTGGCACTTTTTTCCACTGGAGCCTATCAAAACAAGGGTTTAAATTTTATTCTGGATTTATCAGGCATCCACTGATTTGTAATACTTAAATTTTAAAGATATGTGCTTTGAAAAACATTTGTTATCATTACTCATCTCAGTGAGATTGTTACTTTCTTTGACCCTCAACTGAGGGAATTATGTTTCAACTGTTTTTTTTTCACTGCAGACTCATTGCTTTACTTACACATTTTATTAGACCCTTCCATGTCTCTTTCCTCAATAGTGGAAATCATAAAGATATTGTAGCCATAAATGATGATTTTTTTTTACTGTTATCTTGGTTTTTTACAAAGATTCTATACAACTGGAAATTAAATGTTGTTGGTGGAACAGCATTCTCTGATACATGAGAGCCAACTTCTGAAGGAGGTTAAACCAACTTTAGGGATTCACTGGGAACATCAAGAGCAGCACTGCCAGATTGCTAGCTTTTCTCATTCTCTGGGAAGCAATTGTGGGGCAAAACTTTTTTCTGTCCAAAGAGTTGGCAAGGGGTTGCAGAGGACAATGGATATTCTCCACTAGTATCAAAGGCAAAGTGAGGGAGTCTTTGAAAGTAGATATGCTATGACAAAGTGAGGGAGTCTTTGAAAGTAAATATGCTGCTCAAGACTCACCCAGGTTTGAGTGATCCCTTAGCTCCGGTGATCGATTAGTCCTGCCTACCAGCAGGGGCCTTAGTCTGTCCTTTGTTTCTGCAGTTTTGAAGCTCAGCTGAGGCATGTCACAGCGGATTACCACACCTCAGCTGTTTTACTCACCGGCATTGCAGTGGAAAGTAAGTTGTAAAGCTGTAAAATTGTAGTTTTGTAATGCATTACCGAACCCATTGTGAAACCGGTAGAAGCCCACCACTGGCTATGACATGATACGGGAAAGAGCCTATAGTCCCAAAGAGAGGGAAAGTTAAGTGTTTTAGACTTTGGGTAAAGACTGGTAATGCTTGATATAAATGATATTGTCTTGTGAAATTGAGAGACACGTGCAACTGTAGGAGGGCTGTGTTCTTTAGTTAATCAATTTTTGTTAGGCTCTTTCAATTACAATGCTTCTTCCCATCAAATGTGCTGTCCTTTAAGTTTCTGATTCATTTCTTTGCGATCTTTCTGAGGAACCAAGTCTTGTCTTTTTTAATTTATGCATGTTGCCACATTCATTTTCGGTTCTAATGGATAATATCGACTTTTAAAATTGTTATTGAACTTTCAGTAACTGGGAGTGAATATCAATGATTCCTGAATACAGAAAATAATATTGAGCTACATTGGAAATAAGACAAGTAGAAAACATGGAACTGGACTTTAACTAAAGAGGTGCAGTTCTGAATTCCACTTTGGGCATGAAATCAGCTGTACTTGAACCAATTGCCTTCTTTTTTCTTGGGTGAATGTAATATCCCAGGGTTGCTGTAGCAATAAAAAGGAAGGCTAGAAACACAACCTCTAAAGGTTCTTTGGTCTTAAACCCATTAAGTCTGTTTGCTGGAGTAACCTTACTCTTTTCTTGACTACAAGCATTACAGTTTAAATACTTGCTACAGGGTTTTAATTTTACTCCCTCTGACAATTTGTTTCAGTTTGTTTCAGCATTTTGAAATTAATGTGCCCCAGACGTCTATGCAGTAAATGTATACATTCGTCATGTGGCTTAACATTGTTATAAACTGAGTTAGCCATCTTCAACTGGTCATCATGTATCACATATAAATCATTCTCTAATTTAGCAATAACACTTTTACCCTCTTTCTCTATTATAGTTATCTCCCCTAAAGGTTACTACATAACCAAGATTAACTAAAGCCCTTACTGATAGCAAATTAAATATCAGTTTAGGTACATATAACATAGTTAAATGCTCGTTTATACAAGAAAAATATGCAGTACCTTCACCAGAAGCTTTAATCTTCCATCCATTTACCAATGATACATGTTGTTTATTCGTGGACATCTTTACAAACCTTTTTCTATCTTTAGTAATGCACTGTGCTCCTCCACTATCAACAACCCACAAATCATGGTTTACAGTTGAATTGCTAGACATAGCTAAACTAACATTCTTCTTGGCCTTCTGGTGTTTACTAGTATTTTGTTGTTTTCCCTTCTTACAGAATCTAGCTATATGTCCCTTAGCCCCATAAGAAAAACATTTCCTAACAGTATAGGCAGTTGAAGATAAATTCTCTTCTTGTGGTTGTTCCTTCCTCAGTTGGTCCCTATCCAGCCGTCTTCTTGCTTCTTCTAACAATCTTCTGGTTGTGTCAGTCAATGTCAGTTTATCTCTGGGCAGGACTTCCAGTGAAGATACATAGTCATCATAACTTTCATCCAATGAGGAAAGACTGATGTAAACTTGATGCAGCTCTGAAAATATCAGTTCTTTTTCATGTAGCTCTTGAAAGGTCCTTTTCATGACGTTTAAATGAGCTAACATATCTCCACCTTTCAGAAGATGTGCTCTAAACAGTTTACATGTAAGATGTATGTGTGTACCTACACTGTCATGAACATAAATCCTCTTCAGATTCTCCCAACACCAAGCAGCAGACTCTTCTCCACAAATATGGACTAGCTGCTGGTCACTCAGTGTTAGTCCAATTATACAAAGAGCTTGTTCATTGTTCTGTTTAAAGTCAGCAAGCTTCTTGGCATTGTCCCAAGCATTTACATCCAGTGGGACGGGCCATAAACTTTCTCTATGCAGAAGTAGACTGCACTTCATAGACCAGGAAACATAGTTTGTTCCATCCAACCGGGTTATCAGTGATAGACTTGTTGAAGTGTCTTGTGCCATCTTTACCAGGATAGTAACCCACAATTAAACAGTAAACAGCTGTCTGTATACAGCACTGTGCATTCACACTAACTCTCAATTATCTGAGCCTGGTATGGCCTGGGCCCAGAACCAGTGTTGAGGTAATTCCCTGTTGGAAGAATGAGCACATACAGGGAGACGTAGTGAGAGAAGTGTTGGAATAATACACACACAGCACACAGATACACTATACAGTAAATGTAGGTTTTTTACTTTCTTTTTTCTTTTTATTGGTTTTTTAAGATGAACATAGACAAACAAAACATAAAAACATCAAGCCATCTTCCATATACAGTGTGCCGGTTGATTTACAAATTGTTTTGTGCTTCCATTTCATAGTCTTCAATAAAATTACATTGTATATAATCTCGTATTTTCAATCAATATATTAAATACATTAATATCATTATTAATCAATCATTTCACTATGTCAATCTACTCATTTCAGCACATTCCGATATTTTCTTAATGATTTCCTCCTGTGATGGTATTTTCTCATTTTTCCAGTTTTTAGCAAATACAATCCTAGCAGCTGTTAATACATTTTCAATCAGGTATTTCAATTCTTTACTATATATTTCAGGTAGAATTCCCAATAAAAATATCTCTGGTTTCAAATTTATATGCTTTTTTGTCATTTTTTCCAACCACATGTGGATTTTAGTCCAATATTTTTTAGCATCCGCACAAATCCACCACATATGGTAATATGAGCCAGGTGTCTGATCACATTTCGAATATTTTTCAGATTTGTTCTTGAACATTCTTGCTATTCTTGTTGGGGGAAAATGCCACCTGTAAAACATCTTATACAAATTTTCTTTATATGCTGTTGACATTGTCATTCTATCATTTTGAGACCACAATTTTTGCCATTTCTCTAAATCAATCCCATTTCCAAATTTCTTCCCCCAAGCAATCATTGTTTCTTTAACTTGTTCTTCTTCTAGTTTAATTTCTAATAAATATCCATATAATTTTTAAATCACTTTTTCATCAGTACCTGTCAAAATCGTATCTAAATCAGTCAGTTTATCGTAGAAACCTTCTGTTTTAGAGTCTTTATCATACCTTGAATGTATTTGCGCATATAAAAACCAATTCATCGTTATACCTTGTTCTTTTAATTTTTGTATAGATTTAAGTTCACCCTTTTCATTCAATATTTCACCATATGTAACTGTTTGTTCCTTTTTATATATTGTAGGATAAGAAAATGCTTCAATAGTCGATAGCCAGACTGGAATTTTCAAATAACAATGTCTTTTAGTCTTCTCCCAATTTAACCACAGAGTATATAATGTCTTCTAAAATACCCCTGTGTTTTAGTTCCTTTATACCGTAGAAAAGCATGCCACCCCAACAACAGATCATGTCCTTCTAATGTATTTCTTAATGTTATCCATTCCTTAACCCACATCAAATTTGCAGCTTGGTAATACAACTCCCAATTAGGCAAACCAAATCCTCCTCTTATTCTGGCATCTTGCAAAAGTTTAAACCTTATTCTCGCTTTCTTACCTTGCCATATATATTTCAACACAATTTTATTTAAATCTTCAAAGTAATCTTTTCCAAGCCTAATTGGAATTGTTTGGAACAAATATAAAATTCTGGGTAATATATTCATCTTGATTGTTGATATTCTCCCTATTAATGTTGTAAATTTCCCCATTTTGCCAAATCTAGCGCTATCCGCTGCTTTGTTGCAGCAGATCTTGTTTCCAAATCAGGACACAAGACCACGAAGGGTCGGAGAATACAGGTTTATTTGCGCAAAAGGTTCAGAGCATTAGCATGGCAAATTCTGAAGCCCTTGCTATTCCTGAGGGGTTGATTTTATGCAGCTCACAATCTCAGCTTTTCCTAGGATGTTTTTTCTTATCAGGCTATACCATAACATACAAAAGGGATAAGTAAGTCTAATTAGTCATTTTGCACAATTCAGCATATACATGCTGATCTTACACCATCTGTTATTTTCCATACCCACCCTTGCCACCCTTGCCATTTAGCTGTTTACAGAAAATATCTAGTTCATAGGTCATTATACTTAGACTTAGATTCAGCAGATTTCCTGATTTTCACAAGATAATATTAAGCAACATCTATAATGTCTGCGATATAAGTTAAGGAACTTCTGCTTATGATAAGAATACTTTTCTGGTTATTTTCCACCCTGCTTCAGCTTAAGTTTGATATAATTATTCTCTTTTAGTGTACTGCATCTTGTTGTCAAATGTATCCCCAAGTACTTGATCTTATTCGTGACCTGAATTTTCAATAGATCTGCTAGTTCTTCCTTTTGTCTTGATAGCATATTCTTTGTCAANCTCTAATATTTCTGTTTAGCACTTCCAAGGTTAACACAAACAACAGAGGTGATAGTGGGCACCCTTGTCTTGTTCCTTTTCTTATATCAATAGAGTCTGTCAGTTCTCCCTCTATCATTACCTTTGCCTTAACTTCTATTGCTTGAATAAATTTTCTAGCAAAGCCCATCTGTTCCAGCTGCAATAACATGAATCGCCAATTCACATTATCAA
>BHEV01031185.1:0-24884 GCA_004319985.1 Emydocephalus ijimae | reverse complement strand
AGTGGCATGAGAGATTTCTCTTCCTGGTTGTGAGCAGCACTTTGTGGAAGCAGGAGAGAAAAGCGGCCAGAAAAGCGGCTTGAAAAGTGAAAGTGTGACAAATGCGAGCAGAAAGATGTGATCGTTAGAGTGAAAGTGTGGATTATAGCTTTTGAAAGGGAAACCCCTGGGGAGGGAGGAAGAACATCGGAAACCAGGAGATTGGAGATTTGAATTTGTGAGTGATTTGGTATTTGGGACTAACTTTTTGACAATATTTGAAAAGAAGGAGGTGATGGAGGAGGAAGAACTCCGGCACTGAAAGTGACTTATTAACTTTCTGAACTGAGCTCAATAGGATTATTGGCTTTATTTAATACTGTTGGAAGGACAGATTGTTAAGCGATCAAGAAGAGATGACTATTGGATTTTGGAGGGAATAATAAGTGAAGGAAATTTGTACATTGAACTCAAAAAGAGAAAAAAGGAAAAAGAGGAAGGAGTAAGAGACCAACGGAAGGCTGGGAAGGATTGACTCCTTATTGCAATTAATCAGCACATTATACTATTCGCTTCCCGGAGTGCTGGGAAGAAACTCAAAACTTAAACCTTTAGCTTGAAGATTGACTATACAATTTTTTTTTTCTTTTATCACATCTCTTTATTTGTTGGAATTTCTATTTGGTATTACTTTAATATTATCATTTTGGCACTATTTTTACAATTTGAACCTCTAGCTCCTTGCTTATTGACTTCCTGAAATTAAGGTAAACTTTTCTCTCTACTCTTTCCCCATTTTTTCAGCCTTTCTCCTTCCTATCTTAACCCCTTAATAAGTTTGATAAATTTACCTACTCAAAGGAAAAAAAAAGGTATATTGTCCTTATAGATTTCAGTGACAATTGATTTGATTGTTTTAAATAGTAACAACAAAGAGTGAAAAATAGAGCTGATTTAGATTATTTAGAATATTTAAGATTAATTCTTAAAGTAGTAATTGGATTGGATTTGATGTATTATTGGTGATCAATATTGATATTCGGTATATAAATTTATTTTAAAGATTATTATATATTATTAGATAACTTTTTTATAATATAGGAGTATAGACTGCCTATCTATATATTTGATTGAAGTATTAGAATAGAATTTTCATTTTAGGAGTTAAACACTGAATGGTGATCTGGGACAATATAATTAACATAGTGCAACAGCAAAAACAAATATTAAGAGAGATGACCTCCACGACAACTACGGCTTTGAAAACAGGAAGGAAGACCACTCCGACCCTAACGACTAATCTGACTTCTGCTTCACCAACAATCCAAAAAACCATTGAAGAATCTCTAACAGGGGAAAAATAGTCCAATGTCTCCAACGTTAACATACAAGCTACCCTACTATCCTTGCAAGAAGCAATGTCCAAGATGCAAGAAATAATTATTAAGAATCATAAAACCAGAGCGGACATTAGTGAATTAAAAGATGAGATGGGAAAGCTAAAAGTGGAAATGAAAGCAGACTTATTTAAGATGGAGGATAAGATAGGGTCCTTGCAACAGGCTATGGAGAAAAATGAAGTTAAGATAAGAGAAATAGGGAGTAGGACAAAACGGATGGAGACAAACTTTGAAAGGATAGATGAGGAATTAAAAAATGCAATTAGAGAAACCGAAGACTCCCTGGTCCACCTTGAAATGGATAAAGCAGCAGCATATTTAAGGTTTCAAAATGTGGCGGAAGCGAAAAATGAAGAACTAGAACAATTAATGGCAGAATTATTGGCTGAATTGTTAGGGAAAGAAAAAGACAATCTAATTAAAGAATTTGACGAGGTGTATAGGGTCAGCACAAGTTATGCTAGACACCATAACTGCCCGAGAAAAATTCATATTCGCTTCACTAGGAGATGTGTGAGAGACTTAATTCTTAAAATGTCCAGAGAAGAAACAATGACATATTAAGGCAAAGAGATTATGATCCTAAAACAAATCCCAAGGAAAGTGAGGATCATAAGACAGGATTATAAATTTTTGGCCAATTATTTAAATAAAAAAGGAATCCCTTTTAAATGGTTAATCCCGGAAGGGATGTTAATAACTTGGAAAGAGAGAAAAATCAAAATAGACTCTATAGAACAGGCCCAAGACTTTCATGATCAGCTAATAGGCACGGATGACCAATACACCAAGGAGGAAACTAAAAGGAAACCACAGGATGACCGTAATCACCATAGAAACCAAAAAGAAGGACTTCCTCAAAATTTAGGGAACGATAAACCACAACCAGGGAGAGAAAAACCAATCTCACAACAATNTTTGCCTGAAACTTGGAAAACTTTTTACAGCACCTGCAGACAAACATAAAAAGAAAGGAATTGCAATATTTGTGAAAGAAGATGTAAAAGCAGAATTAATCTGGTCGGATCCAGAAGGAAGAACTCTGGTTGTACAAATTTGGATTAATCATATTACATTTTTATTGGTAGCAATCTACGCACCAAATGAAGAACAAGGGAAATTTTTTAAAGATCTTCATCAAAAAACAATAGGTTTCGAAAAAAGGAATATTTGCATGATAGGTGACTTCAACTCCATTGCTGATCATCAAAAAGACCATAGTAATGCGAATAAGAACAAGAAAGGAAAAAGAGAATTTTCTATGCCCTGTAAGGACATGATGAAAGAACTAAACTTAATAGACTTATGGAGAAAACTAAACCCAGAAGAGAAACAATTTACATATTATTCCAATACACACAAAATTTGGACCAGAATAGATATGGCCTGGATGGATGGGGAATTGGCTAATGAAAAAAAAAGAAATTAAAATCCTACCAAATGAATGGGCCGACCACAACCCAATATAATTAATTTGGAGAGATAGGAGAAAAACAAAGAAAAGATGGACACTAAATACTCAGTTAATAAACAAAGAAGAGTACATTAATAAGCTGAAAGAGGAATTAAATTATTTTCTAAAAGAAAATAATAATGAAGCAACCACGAAACAAAATATTTGGGATACAATGAAGGCAATTATAAGAGGAACAACAATCTCTTATAACACCATGAGAAATAAAAGAATACATGCCCAACAAAATAAATTCCAACAACAAATTAAAGAATTAGAAATACAACGACAAAAAAACCTGAAAAAACAGAAAACAAAATCAGTTAATAACAATTAAACATTAATTGAACTTACTTGAACAAGATAAAATAGAAGTTAATTTGAAAAGGTCCAAAAAAACTTATTTTGAGTATGCAAATAAACCAGGAAGATGATTATCCCATAAACTTTAAAAAGTGAAAGAAAAGAGATTGATACATCAACTAATGGATGAGAAAGGCATCTTACAACATGAGATAGAGAAGAAAAAAGACATCATTTACAACTATTTTCAAAGATTATATAAAAAGGAAGAAGTCAATGAAGATAAAATAAGAACTTATTTAGAGGAGATGAATGACAAGGTAATTGGAGAGTAATGGATAGAATTATTGAATAAAGACATTACATGGTCTGAACTGAAATCAGCAATGGAAAACCAAAGTAATAACAAATCTCCAGGACCAGATGGGATTCCGGCAGAACTATACAAAGCAATAATGGAACTAGTAGGACCACTGATACTGGAAGTGTTTAACGAGGTACTTCTGGCAGCCAAGATGCCGGACTCATGGAGGGGGGCGCTGATTTCACTAATCCCAAAGGAGGATGCAGAACATAGATATATTAACAACTATAGACTGATTTCACTTTTAAATGCCGACTATAAATTATTTACTTCTATCATAGCTAATAGAGTTAAACAAGCTTTAAATCCACATATCCACGAAGATCAAAATGGATCCTTCCGTCCCGACAAATAAAAAACAATTTAAGAACTGTTATCGATGTCCTAGAATAGTATGAAGCCCATCCAGAGAAACAATCCGCACTCATGTTTTTAGATGCTGAGAAAGCATTTGACAACTTAAATTGGCACTTTTTAATTCAAAAAAATTACAATATGAGTCTTGGCACTAAATTCAAAAACATTATAACAACAATTTACAATACACAACAGGCTAATATACTAATTAATGGTGAACAAACAGGTCCAATAAATATAGAAAAAGGTGTTAGACAGGGCTGCCCTCTCTCACCTCTTCTTTTCATATTTGCCCTAGAATCACTTTTAACACGGATTAGACAAAATTCTGAAATTAAAGGAGTGAGGGTTAAATCAGAAGAATATAAACTGCAAGCGTTTGCTGACGATATGGTTTTCTTTTTGGAGGAACCTTTGGAAAAAGGATATAATCTAATAAAAGAATTAGTACAATTTGGCACAGTGGCAGGATTAAAAATTAATAGAAAAAAGATGAAATTAATGACCAAAAACTTAACAGAAAACCAGAAGGAAGAATTAGAAGCAAGGATGGGGATACAGGTAACAAAAAGGGTCAAATATTTAGGAATATGGTTAACACCACAAGGTAAATCACTCAAAGAGAACAATTATGATAAATTACTTCAACAAACAAAGAAATATTTAGAATCCTGGAATAAGCTGCAGCTCTCCCTATTGGGCAGGATTGCCTCGATTAAAATGAACATATTACCAAAATTTCTTTATTTATTCCAGACAATTCCAATTAAGTTGCCAAAAATTTTTTTCAAAGAATTAAATAAGATTACACTTAAATTTATTTGGCAGGGGAAAAAAGCCAGGATCAATGTAAAGGCCTTACAAGATGCGAAAAGTAGAGGAGGTCTAGCTCTTCCAAATTGGAAATTATATTATTCAGCAGCTATCTTATTATGGTTAAAAGACTGAGTGAACTTACTTAATAAAAGAATTTTAGCATTAGAATGGCATGACCTCCAGAGAGGGTGGCATGCCTTCTTATGGGAAGTGGGGAAATCCAAGCAGTCTTATTTTCACAGACACCTTATTAGGGACTCATTATTAATTAATTGGAAAAAAATATGCAAAAAACACTATCTAAAAATTCCGATCTGGCTATCAACAATGGAGGCAATGGTACATCCCAATAATTTGGACATAACAAAAATGATTAAATACAAAGATTTATTAGATCCGCAAGGAAAATTAAAAACTCAACAAGAATTACAGGAAAAGGGATTTAAAATTGATCAGTGGTTATATATTCAAATTCATAGCAGATACAAACAAGATATTAAAGACTTCGGAATTTATAACAAACTGCAGTATTTAGATAAAATTTTATTAGGATCAAACAAAAAGAACATCTCTAAATTCTATAAATATTTACTGGAAGTAAAATTAGAACAAGGGATAGTCAAAGGGAACATGATAGCCTGGAGCAGGAATGTCGGAAGAAGTATTACATTATCAGAATGGGAAAAGATTTGGAACAGAAATATCAAGATTACAAAATCGGCAGCGTATAAAGAAAATACATACAAAATGATTTATAGATGGCACTTGGCCCCTTCGAGGTTGGCGAAAATGAACCCTAACACAAGTCCAAAATGCTGGAAATGTAAAAGCATAGAAGGAACCTTTTTTCACATGTGGTGGTCCTGCAAGGAAACCCAGAAATATTGGCAAAAAATCAGAAAATGGTTGGAGGAGATAACCAAAGAACACATCAAATACAAACCAGAGTTCTTCCTACTAGGGATCTCTGACAAACATTTATCCAAAAAGATGAAATATGTAACAATTCATATTTTAACTGCGGCCAGATTAGCATTCGCTCAGTGTTGGAAATCACCTTATACACCTACAGAACAAATGGTTATCCAGAAAATATGTGATTGTGCAGAAATGGACAAATTAACGATAGCAGTTAAAAATAAAGAGCCTTCAACATTTTACGATAATTGGAACTCTTGGTATAATTGGTTAATCCAGAGATAAACTGCTTAAAAGACAATGGGTAATTTAAGCATAGATATCGATAAGATGTGTGTATTCAAATTAA
The DNA here is from genome assembly GCA_004319985.1 of Emydocephalus ijimae. Taxonomy (NCBI): domain Eukaryota; kingdom Metazoa; phylum Chordata; class Lepidosauria; order Squamata; family Elapidae; genus Emydocephalus; species Emydocephalus ijimae. The sequence continues at coordinate 18,945 of BHEV01031185.1, read as the reverse complement.
GTTAGGAGAATTGGATCTTGCAGAATGTCAAAAAGGATATTGTCTGTTTTTAAATGTATTATTTTCATTTCCTTTTCTCTTTCTTTGCTTCTTTTTTTCTTTTATATCTCTTCTTCTCTTCTCTTTCCGGTTCGTAAGGCCGAGTGGTTTTTTCTTTCTTTCTTTGTGTATGTAATGTTGATATGTTTTTAATTGTAAATTTAATAAAATTTATTTAAAAAAAAAAAAAAGAGAATCCCATCCCGGAAACCAGATTGCCTCTCAGGTGGGAAACCAGCAAAAGCCTCCCCATGCAGGAAGGAAACCATGATGTGAGGTAGTGAGGTCGTAGAGTTCTGTCCCTCATCCAAGCTGGAGAAGGGAACTCCAACCCCATCCAAGGAAGACTCAGGTCTTTCTGAGAGTGATCTAGAGGATGTAAGTGAGCCAATCAAGCTGGTAATTTTATCCCTAAGATTATTGATCTCCAGCTTGGAGAAGAGAGTGAAAGTGACTGCCCTGCTAGACTTGGGCTCACCTCGCCTAGGAACCCAATCCTGGTGGGAATTATCAATGCACACACAGAAATCTATATATGATGATAAAAGAAGAATGTACAGTATATCCAAAGTGGTGGAAATAATTGCTGGAATAAAAGAGAAATTATAAGAGCAACCAGATATCAAACTAATGCACCCATTAGTAAAATGACAAATACACAAACCCAAAGAGAACAGGTCAGTCAAATCATAATAATATTTACTGATAATTGCAGTTTTTCACATAGAAACCTCCACTATCTCTTTAGTTGACCTCATAAAAATTCCACTGCTGATATATTCATGTGTTAGTGCTATTGCATTTCTAAAATCATTGCTTCAGTCTTTTATTCAAGCTTATGTTGCTAAAATGTTACCAAATTGTTGCCTGAGCAGGTAGTGGTGGTTGTCCATAACATTGCTGTGGTGCTGGGTGTATTTGAGATGATACTGGTGGACCTGAGCCTGCAAAACTTCCAGCAGAATGTTGCTCAATTGGGGGTGCAATGACAAAACCAGTTTATTGGGAATTCTGTTGTATAATAGGTGAAGGAAAGACAGGACTAGAAGATGAATCAGAGTTGTCTCCTGATGACTGACAACTTAAACTCATCTGGCTAAATTGTGTCAACTCGCGGTAAGAATAAAGTCAGATGGGAATGATAAAGAAAGATCACTGTAGAGAATATTTAGAAAATAAAAAAAAATGATTTAAAAAAGCACCTTTAAGAAGCAGAAATTTAAGCATCCATACTTACAAAAACAATTCAATGAACAAAACAAAAAATAAGCCAAATTTTAAATTAAGAAATCTAAACTTCAAGAAACCTAAATATTGAATTCTACATTAACTTTGATAACATGATTTTTGTTTTTGTTATAAATAGAGCCCTCAAAATAATATTTAGACTATGATGCCTCATTGTTAAGGAAATCTTATTGAAACAGTGAAAACAAGTTCTCAAACTATCACTATGTATTCAAAAGACACAAAGAATTGACACAAACAGAAGTCAAAATTAAAAACAATTATAATTGACAAAGAGATTTGGCAATATTTCTTCAATACAATTTTCTGTAATACATCTTTAATGATTTTTTTAAAAAGAAAAATTGTTCCTTCAAGTCATGTTTTACTCCTGCCAACCACTCTCTGCAGTTTTCTTGGGAATATTTTTTGAAAGCTGAAGCTCCCCTGCTTCTTTTCTAGAAGTAAGAGAAATGACTAGCCCAAAGGTTTCCAGATCACTTTATGCCCAAGGGAGAACTAGGACTCACAATCTAGGTTGCCTAGAGGTGGAACTCTCACCTCACAATCTAGGTAGAGGCTAATATTTGGAATAGATCTCCTACTTGAGCAGGGGTTGGATTAGATGACCTCCAAGGTATTTTCCAACTCTGTTATTCTATGCTTTCTAGTTAGATTACAACAAACCAGGCCTTTTAAAAGCTTTATTTGTATTCTACACATAGAAGTCAAGCAAATTGAATTCTTGAGATTAATTAGCAAAAATAAGAGAAATTATCCTGTTAGTAATTAGCAGAGATAGAATTTAAGCACATATTGCTTAAAATTATTTGCTACTTTCAAAAATACATTTTGGGCAGACTATTTTGGTTTAACCAAGGTGCTTTTTAAAGGTGATAAGGCAAGAAATATATGGCATTTATATTCTATTATCTGGATAACAATGAAATCTGAAGAGAAGGTTAGGCAGATAATGCAATACAACTACGTAAAAAAAATCATAAAAATCTATAATGCCATTGAAAACTGCTGTGTTGGAGAAACTGTTCGAAGATGTTGTGGAGGATAGGAACTGGCTGGATATGGCACTGATTAAGATGGCTGGAGAGCTGAAATAGGCTTAGAAAATGAAGAGAAATTCAGTTATTGCAATTAAAATAAAATGCTTTTTAATATGTATCATGCTCAAAACAATAACCTAAAGGGATCTAAAGGGATTTCTCTGGATTCAGTTTAAAACTAAATTTTAATAAACTAAAAATTAAACAGAATTGCTGAAGTCACTATAACCTAAAATTCAATTAATACAATGTTGGATATGTTATAACCAAAATTAATAATAATAATAAGCTTTGGACAACATAACTAGGTAGATTTTAATGTTTCACGATCTATTAAGTATCTACTATAACTATAACTTTACATTGTTGGCAAAGCGCCGGTGATATACATTTTCTATTGTGTAATTTCAATATTATTGTAAAATATTATTCTAACTCAGTCACTGTTTTCAGATTTTTTTTGTTGGAGGCAAACAATGTCTATATTAGTCCTAGTGAATTATATAAGTCAGAAGCTTCTTCTATTTGATCATTCATACTTGTGTGATAAGACTTGTCATTTGTTGCTGTGGTTGTTGGGCAAGTTGTTGGGATGGAGGTGGTTGTTGAGACTGTTCAACTATCTGGTTTCTAACACCCTGCTGACCAGTTGCAGGTGTCCCATCAGGATTTACAAATGGCTGACCTGGGGGGAAAAGATTGTTTAATATACTTTTAAATATAACTTCATAAAATACAGTAATTTTTAAATGACATCACTGAGCAGCATATTTCATTCCCTCATGCATTAATGGACATAAGAGCATGAGGGGTCCTTGGTGCTCTCTGAGCTTGCTTGTTTTCTTGCAGACATTTCATTATCCAAACTAGGTAACTGTCAGTGTATAAGAAATTATGAGCTGGGATAGCCATAACAACAAGTCAGCCAATGGGAACTGTTTGGTAACTAAGAAACAGGATCTGTTGTGAGCCATGGGAGATTATAGATTCTGTCTTCTGGGTTCTGTGCTTCTGCTTCTTGTCCTTCTCCTTGTTACCACGTTGCAAGAGCTTCATGAGTATTGTATACATGCATCATACTTTATATCAGTGGCCCCCAACCTTCTTTGTGCCATGGCCCGGTACCGGCATCACAAAATGATCGGCGGCTTGGTACCGGCATCAGCACGCTTGGCAAGGTGAGCCGAGCGACTGGCCAGCCAGCCGTCCCCCGGTTCTCCCCGCCACCTTCAACTCCTCCTTTGTACCTTTGTCAATGGGCTTTGGGACGGCTTCGGAATGGTCGCTTGGCTCACCTTGCATTGGGTACTGAAAGAATCCTCGCATCTTAGTTTTGTTCGAAGCTGTCCCAAAGCCCTTCAATGAAACTATGGTGCAACGATTCCTTCAGGACCCAAATGCCGCTTTCCAAAAAAGCTCACCGGAAGCACTTTCTCATCAAAACAAGATGGCGGCGCTCAGCAAACCGGCAGCCTGGTAGAAAATGTTCCACAGACTGGTACCGGTCCGGGGCCCAGTGGTTGGGGATCCCTGCTTTATATTATTGTATATAAAAAAGTTTCTTCTATAAATGAATCCTGCTGAATTATTTACTTGTATGATGGTTGGATCACTGCAAATTCTAACAGTAACATCATCAGTGCTACTAAGGAATGCTGTTTGCTATCTGTTTATATACTAATTGCTTGCCTGTCACTGTTGGTTGGAATGGTCTTAGAGGCTCTTTGATTGGGCTATTGGCTCCTTTGACAGTTTCTTGATTATTGGTCTGATGGACCTTGGAGTTAATTTATGCTGATCTGGGTGCTGATTACTGATGGAGAGGTGCTTGGGTCTTATGGGGCTTGGTTATAGTTTCTTTTACATAATCTATATATGTTATTAATGTCTATTAACACATGTCTATTGATGGCTGATCTGTTAAATGCCAGGCCAGAAATTCCCTGGCATTTTTAGACCTGGCTTGGTCTGGATTCTAGGATGATCACATTTTCCCAATTGAAACTATGGTTAAATCCAGAAGTGGTATTCAGCATGTTCTGACCAGTTCTGGTAGTGAAAATTTTGAGTAGTTTGGAGAACCAGCAAATAACACCTCTGACTGGAGATTTTACAGTATCTTCCCCTGCCATGCCCACCAAGCCAAGCTCACAGAACTGGTAGTAAAAAAAATCTTGGTTAAATCTGTTAAATCTGTTTAAATCTGTCCATATGTTGTGAAATTAAATAATTTTCATCATGTCTTCTGATTGCTAGTTGGTGCTCATAGATACATTCTGTTAGTCTTCTGCCTGTTTGTACTACATAGTGGTTGTTGAAATCCTTACATTATACATTGTAGATGACTCTGGCCTCTTTTTTTCTGGGGTTGGATCTTTTGGTCTGCTTAGGATGTTTTGAAGGGCTTTAGTTGGCTTGTGTGATATGCTGATTCCATGTGGTTGTAGTTGTCTGTTGTGTTGGTGGTTTCTGAGATATTCTTGATATATGACAGTGTAATTCTTTTTAGGATGTGATGGTAATTAGTGCTAGGTTCTTTAATTAATTAGATGAAATCTAGACCAACAGAATTCTGAGAGTTGTACTTCAAAGAATACAAAGTAATGGAAGGATAAATTATAACATTTCGTTTGAAAAATAAATAATATTTAGTTTTTCCTTTCCAAGAATTACAACTATTCCTAGATATGTCTAATCGCCTTCCTCTGACATTTGCTAGTTGTGGGGAAAATTGCTGTGTCTATTTATCTCATTATTTTTTATCATTTTCAGAATTATGAAAAAAGCTACCTATATTAAGCTGGCAAATCTTCCTTCTAATATATAAGTTGATGATGGTAGTGATCAGAGGGTAAGGCAGTGGAATACACATATGACAATGTGAATGCAAGTTAACACAAGACTAGCAGAACAAGTAAGTATAAACACACACAAATTATTTAAATAGTCTTGATGAATGTTTTTCCAATGTTTTACATAATTCAGACAACCAAATTGTATTAGTTTTCTCTGATGGGACATCTTTTACTCTCTAGATGTTCCTGAACTATGGTTCCCAGCATCCTTTCCATGCAGATTAGGGCTACTTAATTATTGCTACTGTATGAATAGTTATCCACCTTTTGTCAGCTTTGGAAGCCATATTCCACGCTGCCACATAGTCTGAGAGAGTGGGAGGGGGGTGATTCAATTGAGTAGTTCTAAGTAGACAAAATAAAATTCTTTGCTTAGTTCAAGGTTATTAAGTGTGGTGCAGGATGGAAAAAGGATCTTATACTGGGATGGATTGTGATTGGTCCATGTGATGTGATGATGGGAGAAAAGGGGATGGATTGAAATTTGGGACACTGTGGGAAGTTTGGGGAACTTTTAGTTTTGAGATTCCACAGATGTGCCAGGTGCTATTCTAATAAAGGCACTTTGGAGATTATGCTTGTCTTGGAGTTACTGATTGGAATGGAGGTTTGCTGGAACACTGACATTATCTCAAAACTGTAACAAACTCCAGCACCCCAAAAAGGGGAAAGGTGCTGAGCCCCAGGAGTGATTCCAATATGGAGCAGTGTGAAGACTCAGCGAAGGTCTAAGAATGAGACTGGAGGAGAAGCTGTCTGAACGCCTCTCTTTCTCAAGTTCCTCTACAGACTGCCCGAGAGACAGAATAGAGAAGTGTGGGGACATTGGGATCAGACACCACCAAAGATTGCAACCGGTGGCCTCTATCCCGAAGCCAGTCATTGGCAGGAATCCCAGGACAACTCCAGCAACTTAAGGTGGAAAGTTATGCCTCACAACCACAACCTCTCCAGATGAGCTGGATCTCACCCCTCAGGTCAGACCAAATGGTTCTTAAAGCAACATTTGATGGAAAACGCAGACATTTTGCTTATTTTCTCACTCGGATCTGGTCCTACATAGATCAGTTTGGAGCCCAATATGCAACAGATCATGATCTGGTGGTTGCAATCACCAATGGAATGAATGCGGGGGGTGCTTCTGATTGGGTGGACCAATAGCACTATGAACAAGCTCCAGAACTTGATGATGTCAATGCTTTCCTGCAAATCCTTTGGTTTAGATTTGAGGATCCTGATAGGATTGGGAGAATGAAGACAAATTGATGGAAATGAAACAAGGCAAGCAACTTTTAAGAGACTGTATGGGACTTTAGAAGGGTTGCAAGCCATCTCATGGACTTCCCTGAGAAAATACTGTTGCATTTTTGAAGAATACTATTGTCCCAGAAGTAAAAAAAAAAAGCCTGTAATATTAGAGGGATACCCGAGACCCTCCAAGATTGCAATGTCCTTCAGACTAGACAGGGAAATAAATCAACAGGGAAAAAAAAAACCTACCTGAAGGCTCTCCTAGGAGAGCTGTGGCCAGGCATCCACTGACCAGACCTGCTGAAGCTGCTCCTACAAGAATGCTAAAATGCTATCATTGTGGCCAGGATGGCCATAGAGCAGCTGACTGTTTGGCTCCTGCACCTGTTCCACAAGTTCCACAGCCAAAGACTAGTACAGCCACCAGGGGTCAGAAAAATCAATGGAAGCCTCCAGACACTAGCTGATTTGCTAGACACACTGTAGAAGGTCCCCTCCATGTAGAAGGGAGTGATGAACTTCCAACCTGAGAAATTCTCCCCATAGAAGCCGATGAAGATGACCCTATGATGAGTGCTGCCAAACCCCCCCCCCCGTACAGTCAAAGTGAAGTTGGCGGTGCCTGACATGGGGGAGGAAGGGGAGATAGAAGCCATAATAGATACCGGGTGTTCTAGATGCCTTATTGGTCTCCCCATCATTGAACAATTAGGAATAAAAACAAAAAACCTGAAATGCCCAATCAGGTTTGAACAAGTAGATGGGATTTTAATTGGGGGAATCCCGGCCACCCAAATGACAAAGTTAATCAAACTAGAGATGGGCAGACACCATGAACTCATATGTTTTGTAGTGGCTCCAAAGATGTTAGAATCGGTCATATTTGGACTTGCTTGGCTAGATAAATGGGACCCTACCATCAAGTGGGAGGATGGATACGAAAAATCATAATTGGGATTGGTCCACTGCCCCCTTCCTCCCACAAAGAAACTGCCATCCAACAAAGATCCCCAACCTGAAGCAGCAGCCTCAGACTCTCCTCCAGGTGTGCCCCAAGTCCCCCAACAATACAGAGACTTGGCTGAAGTGTTCAGCGAAGAGGAATGCAATGTTTTACCTTCCCATTGAGCCACTGATTTTGCCATAGAGTTAGAACCCGGGGCAAAACTGCCAAAACCAAAGGTGTATTCCATGACACCAGCTGAAATGACTGAGTTGAGAAAATACATTGATAATAATTTGGACAGAGGTTTCATTGAACCTGCCAAATCTTGGTTGCTGTTGAAAGAAAAGAAAGATGGCGTCTTGAGATTATGTGTTGATTTTAGGGGCATGAACGCCGTATGTGTAAAAAACATCCCCGTCATGAAGGACTTATTAAACCATCTGTCAAAAAGCAAGGTCTTCACCAAACTAGATCTGAGAGAAGCTTACTACCAAGCAGCCATAAAGGAGGGAGATGAATGGAAAACTGCCTTCAACTGTCCTTTGGGTAGTTTCCAATTCTGAGTCATGCCTTTCGTGCTCCAAGGGGCCCCTGCAGTATTTATGCAATTCATCAACAATGTGTTACATTCACACCTGTACAAAAGTGTCCTCATCTACCTGAATGACAGTCTTATATTTAACAAAAGCATTGAGTAACATGTAAAATTGGTCAGACAAGTGCTGAAAAAACTTTTAGCTGCCAAGTTATATGTAAAACTGTCAAAAAATGAATTCCACAAAGATTGGATCACTGGATTACCTAGGCTACCAAATATCCAACCAGGGAGTTGAGATGGACCCTGGAAAAGTGAGAGCGGTGGTAGATTGGCAAACCCCCCCCAAACACATGAGCAACTTCAAAGCTTTTGGGTTTTGCCAATTTCTATAGACAATTTATTCCTTCTTTTGCTGAGATCACCCTCCCTTTAAAAGAATTATTGAAAACTGGGCCTTCCCCCACCAAACCAAGGCCCAGTAAACCCCTTGCTTGGACAATAGACTGTCAGAAAGCTTTTGAAACTTCAAAACACCTATTTGCTGTTGAGCCCATTCTCCAGCACCCAGACCTGACCAGACCTTTCACAGACCAAGCTGATGCTAGTGATGTGGCTGTCTTGGCCATTCTTCTCAAAAAGGATTCTCAGAATCAGCTAATGCCTTGTGCTTATGTATCCAAAAAGTTGACGGACACAAAGTGTAGGTCAATGGTTTGGGGAAAAGAAGCATTTGCAGTGCGATGGGCTTTGCTGTCTTGGAGGCATTTCCTGGAAGGGGTGAAGGACTGATCACAAGAACCTCAAGGCTCTAAAGATACCTTGGAAATTATCACCTAAACAAGTCCGCTGGGCTTAACACTTCAAACGGTTCAACTTTAACTTGAAATATATCCCGGGGGGGGGAAACATACTGGCGGACGCCCTGTTGAGAAAACCCCAATTTGACAATTGCTGAGAGGAACTAGTGCAGACTATGACATCAGAAGCCCAACCCGCAGGCCAAGAAACCACCTGAGGCTAAGCCAACCGCACCCCCAGACACCTAGAAGACAAACTGACAATTGAGTTGAAAGCAGTCCTTTTGACCAATCCCTGGTTTGTGGAGCATCAAATTTGTAGATTTGGACTGTTATCGACTTATTCTCTAAGCAAAACCACTTTACAGCCTGTAAAGGACTGCTTTTGGCTAAAAAGCTTGCAAAACTGTTTGTGAAGCATATCTATAGGCTCCACTATAGGCTCGTGGAGTAATCTCAGACAGAGGTGTACAGTTTACCGCTGGAGGGAGTTTTTAAAGTCCATTGGGCCATTCCAAGGGCTATCCTCAGCATTCCATCCTGCATGCAACGGGGAAGCAGGGAGAACAAATACCATGGTGGAACAACACATTAGATCCTATGTCAATTATCAACAGGAAAACTGGGTAGAGCTATTGCCATTTGCAGAAGTTGTTTACAATAATGCAGTACATAGCACAGGCTTGACTCTGTTCCAAATCAACACTGGCATGGAATTTGTCCCTTTGTCAGGGAACCCCTCACATCCATGTTTTTAACTCATTAAGAAAAGGTTGGGAGGATACAAAAAAGCTTTGACTGAAGCTGCTGAAGAATATAAAAAACAAGCAGACAAACATAGATCCCTCCAACCACCATTTAAAGTAGGAGACAAAGTGTTTTGTCAACTTAAATATCTCAAATTGAAACTTCCCAGTAGGAAGTTGGGCCCTAAATTCTTAGGTCCATTCCCTATATCAAACATAATCAATCCAGTCACAGTCCAATTAAGTCTCCCTCAGCTATTGGGGAAAATAGTGTTCCATAGAAGTTTATTTAAACCTGCTGTAGGGTTGAATCTATAAGGCTGATACCAGCAGCTCAACCCCAAACCTTTAATCATACAGGGTGAGACACATTATGAAATAAAGAAAATCCTCAATTCTAGATTACACCGAGGGAGATTACAATATTTGGTATTATGGAAAGGTTACCCTTTGTCAAATGCTACTTGGCTAAAAAAATGGATTGTACATGCAGATAGATTGGTTATCCAATTTCATGACAAATTCCCTGACAAACCAAAGGGTCCCTTGGCGGGGAGAGTGGGTTAAAGGCATCACATTAACCCCTGGTTGTGTTTTGTGTATTATCTCTTTTAGGAGATGAACTTCTCAAGGGGGGACATCTGTCAGCTTTGGAACCATATTCCACACTGCCACATAGCCTGAGAGAATGAGTTGTTCAATTGAGTAGTTCTAAGTAGACAAAATAAAATTCTTTGCTTAGTTCAAAGTTATTAAGTGTGGTGCACGATGGAAAAAGGATCTTATATTGGGACGAATTGTGATTGGTCCATGTGATGTGATGATGGGGAAAAAGGGGATGGATTGTAGTTTGGGACATTGTGGGAAGTCCAGGAAACTTTTAGTTTTGAGATTCCACAGATGTGCCAGGTGCTATTCTAATAAAGGCATTTTGGAGATTATGCTTGTCTCAGAATTACTGATTGGAATGGAGGTTTACTGGAATGTTGACACATTCCAGTAAACCTTTCTCTAAAAGATTTGGATTTTTGGTGGGGTTTTTATAATGCATTTTTGGATATTTATATACAGAGTCCTACTATTGAAGTCTACAGCCACTTCTTTCCATAAGAATTTTTCACTGTAAAATACTAAATAATATATATTTGAGCAAAACGGATTGTTTTAAATAATCAAAATGGTTGGTGGACAAATTGCATGATTTTTCTGTATTAGTGGTCCATCAATTATTATTATATTCAGTTACGTTTTGTCAGACTTTTGGCTGATATATTCTTGGTTTTATCAGGATAGCTAAACTATTTTTATTTGCTACTTTTTTAGTACCTTTAAAAAAAACCTGTAACAATTAAATTTATATTTGTTTTACAAGTTCACAGCACTGATAACTTTGATGTGTGCTATACAGAAATTTCTTGAAGTATTTTAACAATATACTGTATTTATCACTTAAATACTGTATTAATTGTTAGTTGCTTTAAAGCAGGGGTCACCAACCTTTTGGACCTCAGGGACCACCAAACTCATAATTTTAAATCCTATGGACCAGAGACCCTGGGAAAATCCCCCAAAAAGTCTGCAGGAAAATTCCCCACCCTGTTTTGCTACCAATCGATCATTCTTTATTTGGCAGGATACCATCTCCAGCTCCGTTCTCAGGGGGAGAGAGAGAGAGAGAGAGAGACTTTTGGCTTCATGCAAGGAAAGCAGTAGAAGCAGCAGAAGTCTTTCTTTCTCTCCCCCAAACTCCACCAGAAATGTGTCTTTGTGAGACTTGTCATGCTGGAACAGCCTCTTGGAGCAAGATGCCTTGCAGGGCCCCAAAGACTCATTTCTGGTGGAGTTTGGGGGACAGAAAGAAAGACTTTTGCTGCTTTCCTTGTGTTGTGTATACAGTAATTCAATAAAGGTCTGAGCTTGAGGTAAAGTGCAGGGTTCTGGCCCTGCACTTCTGATTGGCTATCAGGCAGCTCGACCAGGATTGGTCAGCTATAACGGACCTGATTGGTCCTTAACTAAGAGTTCCTATTGGTTAATAAAGATAGCGTTCCTGGTTCGTTATTGGTTGAATCATACAAAAGATGCCTATATAAGGCAGAGTTAACCGTTGTTGTTATCCTAGTCACGATGCAAATAAAGAGCTGAAGTTTACTGTTCCACAACTGTCTCCAGTTATTGCGACCCATGCCCAGTACTTAACACCTTGCATGCAGCCAAAAGCAGAAGAAGAAAGAAGGGGAAAGAAGCAGTTTGGTGGCCAGGCGAGGCGTGTGGGATAAGTCCCCCCCCCGCCCTTTCCCCCCTCCCCTCAGTACCTTGTGTTGTTCACAATGCAAGTGACGCAAACCTTGTGTTCCCATGGGCCATGTGGGTGGCGCAGCCTTGTGTTCCCACATAGTCTGGATTAATTGCTTTGGGGGCTGGTTTGGGGTGACATTTCTCTGCGGATCACAAAATTTTCTCGGCAACCACTTATTTAAAGGATCTCTGACTTGTTACAGTAACAGAAAAAAATGAGAAAGACAATCAGGTTGACTTGTATGTGGACTGAGTAGAATACTTCTTTGTGGAATCCCTGCAGCTTCAAGTGGAAGGATGATATAGCAGGGAGTTGCTTAGTACTCTGGCCATTCTCTGCATAGAATATACTTTTTGAAGGTATAGCTGTAACTCCAGGGCCAGGCTGATGTTTTCAGGACAGAGATCCTGAGGACCCAGCACTGCTGGAGGACTCTGAACCTATAAAGCAAATGTTACAAGAATTCATTTTCACGTCACTTTTGGAAAAAAAAACATGCCTACAAGTTCTGTATGATATATATAATAATACAAACTGTTATTCATTGTTCCCTCATCCTCAAATTTTATGAATGCTAATCATAGGCTTATATGGGTAAAAGCAATTTAGGATTTAATATTTATTAAAATAATATGGAGAAGTTGCTGTTGCGTCAGGAATGCCTATACTTTATTCAACTGGAGAAAAAAACAAAGAAAAGGTAGAACAATGACTAGAACACAGTCCACTTACAGAAGGTGAATAATTCAACAAATAGATAAAATAGATACAGCCAACTTTAAATCAGTGTCTTGGCAGAATAGTATTACATTTTATTTAATCAGTACATGCTTGAACTCATTCCAATTTAACTTGTCCTATGATTTTCTTTGGAGCAAAAATATACTCTGTATTGAAGTCTATATCAGCTGGTATTGGACATTAATCAACTAGACTTTTCTTACAACAAGCCTGGATAAATAGAGAAAACAGAGAAATGTGTTTTTTATTAAGAGCAAGAAATGCTGTTTTTCATTCTGGTGATGCGCTACAGTAAAGCAAGTCAAGAGCTAAATTTGAACAGTGCATCAGGCACACTCAAGCTACGTACAGACGGAGCATTGAACCATTTTGAGAGCTTGGACTCTAGTCAGGGATGGCAAGGTCTGTGACAAATTATGGGGCAGAGCAACAAAAATAGTTTGTCTAGCAGTAGTGATTCTTTGGCTGAGCAGCTAAATCAATTCTTCAGCTTCTTTGAGGTGGAAACAGGAACGACCATCACTCCAGCATCTACCACTCCACTAACATCTACCATTGATAGACAACCAGTTCTACTGCAGATTTCTGATGTGAGACGCGCTTTCCAGAATATTAACACCTAGAATGCAGCAGGGCCAGATGGAATCATGGGACGAGTTGTTAGGGATTGTGCTGGAGTGTTCACTGATATTTTCAATCTATCCCTGTCGCAGTACTCTATCCCTACTGCCTGAAGACATCAATTATAGTGCCAATCCCTAAGCAGACAATAGTGGTATCTCTCAATGATTATATAGACCAGTAGCTTTAACATCTGTTGTCATGAAATGTTTTGAAAGACTGGTGTTGAACTACATTAGGGCAAGTCTTCCATTTATTTTGGACCCATGCCAATTTGCATATAAGGAGTAACATATATTTTTTTCAAGATGGCTGTGTACATGGATGCTGTGGCTGGCCACTCCTTTCAGTGTATGGTGCATATGATTCTGTATGTTTTTGGATTCTTTCCTTGATTGAATCCTTGGGGGCAAGGGGCATCTATAGTCAACAAGCCTTGCTACAAATTGGACTGAGATGTGAAAAGGCTATTACAGAGAATTTTATACATTTTCATAACATACCGGAGGAGACATCTAGGACCCTGGGGTAGGGGGGGCATGGATCACTATCCCTGCAGGACGGAGGAAAAGGTGGAGAAAGAGGAACAGGAGGAGGAAGAGAGGATGCTGAGGTTTTCTTTAGACTGAGTAAATTTCCACACAAGCCTTCAATTCCAAGTATATTTTTTTATCAATGCAAGATCTCTAACTAACAAAATGGATGAATTAAGGCTACAGATTGCAAAGACTAAATTCATTAAGAACTGCTGTGTTTTGCTAATCACAGAAACTTGGCTTTATGCATTCATTCCAGATGCAGCTGTTGAGCTGGAAGGCTACATAGCCACCAGCAGGACAGGAGTAATAATAATAATACTTTATTTGCGGTCACAGACCAAAACACAAGTACAACAAAAGAAGAACATGGGAAAATTAGTCATGAACAATTGGTCACCAAAAACTGGACTAAAGGGAATTACAGTGTTCTCCTCTGATGGTTACAGCTCTTTAAAAAATTGGAAATCTGAGAAGTGATGTATGAGAAGCCATTCCCTAGACAATATAAGAACAAATTACTAACATTGGGTCTAGAAAGGTCTGTTTCAAGGAGAGACAGTAACTTAGATCTGCCTGCGTTATACATAGGGCAATATAAAAGGACATGCTCCACAGTTTCAACCTCAGCTCTGTCATAGGGGCATAGCCACTCATTAATCAGGAGCTTTTTAAATCACCCATCCAGTAGTACTGAGGGCAAGACATTAAAGTGAGCTGGGGAGAAAGCTCTTCTATACTTGGGAATGGTTAGAGTGTAAAAATAGGAAGCCATCCTCAGTCCATAATTATTAAATTGGCTGAAGATCAGAGGGGAGCAAGTTTTGTTAGCTCTGGCTCGTAGATATTGCAAGTCAATGTCCACAAGCCGTTGGACGACCCTAAATTGGGCATCCTTAAGGTCATGTCCCAGGGAATCCCCCATAAAACCTAGCAGGTGTAATTTCTTCATCAGCTCCCTCTCCCAATGAGAAATATGAGAGTCAGCAAACACCAGGGAGAGGTAGCTACCAGCAACTGCCAGAAAGAGCACCTGAAACCACCATTTAAAGGTGTTAATCCACACCATACATTTGACTGATCAAGTGCCCAGTTCCAGGTACATCAGAGCAAAACCAACATAAGGAGGAAGACCCAGAAGTCAAATGCTGACTTTGGGTCGATAAAAGCAGTAAAAAGTTTGCCACCTGGTATGGTAGTATATTTATCAACCAGGTGCGCTAAGTCAAAGCAGTCGTCCAGAGTGGCACAGCACGCTTTAAACCCAATCTGTTCAGCACCAATAATATTGGACTCCTCCACCCAAGTGAGGAGTCTACGTTGGAGATATTTAGCATATAGTTTCCAATGATGGAGAGCAGGCTTATGGGGTGATAGTCGGCTGGGTTGTTCCTATTTCCTCGTTTAAAAACTGGAACAATAATTGCTAACCTCCAGGAGGTAGGGATCCTGCCAGAGGTATTGATATGCATAAAGAGTCTTGCTAAGAGAGGAATCCACCACTCGGGATTGGATTCTAGCAAATCAGGGGGTATAGCATCAGGGCCAGGGGCTTTTCCTGACTTGAGTTCGGAGATAAACTTGGTAATCTCAGCATGAGTCACGGGTTGCCAGTCAGGAACTGCAGGAGGCAGCTGTGGCCCAACCATGGTCGAACTTTTTTTTTTTAAATTTTATTGGTTTTTAAAAACAAACATAAACAAACAAAACATAAAAACATCAAGCTGTCTTCCATACATGTACATACAGTGTGCTGGGTGGTTTACAAATTGTTTTTTGCTTCCATTTTGTAGTCTTCAATTACAATTACATTACATATAATCTCATATTGTCAATCAAAAACTAAATACCTTAGTATCATTATTAATCATTCGACTATACTTTTATTCATTAATGTTTTACAAGATAACCATAGTTTTCTTAATTTATTGTATAACAGTTCATATTATCATCCCAAATCTATCCTAAAATAATTTTGTAGTTATAATAAGAAAGTACATCTTTATATATTTATTATTTTCTGAAAATCTACATATTTCATTACTGTACTTTGTTATCTAACCATTGATAGAAAAGATCCCAAATTTTATAAAATTGTTTATCCTCTTGTTCTCTAATTTCAAATGTCAATCTACTCATTTCAGCACATTCCAATATTTTCTTAATGATTTCTTCCTGTGATGGTATTTTCTCATTTTTCCAGTTTTTAGCAAATACAATCCAAGCTACTGTTAATACATTTACAATCAGGTATTTCAAGTCTTTACTATATATTTCAGGTAAAATTCCCAATTAAAATACCTCTGGTTTCAAGTCTATATGTTTTTTTGTCATTTTTTCCAACCACATGTGGATTTTAATCCAGTATTTTTTAGCATCCGCACAATGCTATCCGCACATATGGTAATATGAGCCAGGTGTCTGATGACATTTCCAACATTTTTCGGATTTATTCTTGAACATTCTTGCTATTCTTGTCGGAGGGAAATGCCACCTGTAAAACATCTTACACAAATTTTCTTTACATGCTGTTGACATTGTCATTTTATAATTTTGAGACCACAATTTTTGCCATTTTTCTAAATCAATCCCATATCCAAAATTCTTCCCCCAAGCAATCATAGTTTCTTTAACTTGTTCTTCTTCTAGTTTAATTTCTAATAAATATCCATACAATTTTTTAATCACCTTTTCATCAGTACCTGTCAAAATCTTATCTAAGTCAGTCAGTTTATCATAGAAACCTTCTGTTTTAGAATCTTTATCATACCTTGAATGTATTTGCGCATATGAAAACCAATTCATCTTTATACCTTGTTCCTCTAGTTTTTGCATAGATTTAAGTTCACCCTTTTCATTCAATATTTCACCATGTCTAACTGTTTGTTCCTTTTTGTATATTATAGGATACGAAAATGCTTCAATAGTTGATAACCAGACTGAAATTTTCAAATAACATTGTCTTTTAACCTTCTCCCAGTTTAACCACAGAGACTCCCGTATATGATGTCTTCTGAAATACCCCTGTGATTTAGTTCCTTTATACCACAAAAAAGCATGCCACCCCAACAATAGATCATGTCCTTCTAATGTCAACAATCTAGCATTTCTTAGTGTTATCCATTCCTTAACCCACATCAGATTTGTAGCTTGATAATACAACTCCCAATTAGGCAAACCAAATCCTCCTCTAATTGTACCATTTTGCAAAAGTTTTAACTTTATTCTCGCTTTCTTACCTTGCCATATATATTTCAACACAATTTTATTTAAATCTTCAAAATAATCTTTTCCAAGCCTAATTGGAATTTTTTGAAACAGATATAAAATTCTGGGTAATATATTCATCTTGATTGTTGAGATTCTCCCTATTGGTGACAGTTGTAAGTTTTCCCATTTCGCCAAATCTAGCGCTATCTGCTGTTTAAGTTTAATACAATTGTTCTCTTTTAATGTACTACATCTTGCTGTCAAATATATCCCCAAATGCTTGATCTTATTCATGACTTGAATTTTCAATAAGTCTGCCAATTCTTCCTTTTGTCTTAACAGCATATTCTTTGTCAAAATCTTTGTCTTGTCTTTATTTTCAACCCAGCCACCTTTCCATATGTCTCTATCTTTTCTATCAATTTTGATGCTGTTTCTAAAGGGTCTTCTAAAATGAAAACCAGATCATCCGCAAATGCTTGCAGCTTAAATTCTTCCTTTTTGATTTTCATTCCTTTTATATTCTTTTCATCTCTAATATTTCTGTTTAACACTTCCAAAGTTAACACAAACAACAAAGGTGATAATGGGCACCCTTGTCTTGTTCCTTTTCTTATATTGATAGAGTCTGTCAGTTCTCCCTCTATCATTACCTTTGCCATTTGCTTATAGTATATAGCTTCTATTGCTTGGATGAATATTCTAGCAAAATCCATCTGTTCCAACAGTAATAACATGAATCGCCAATTCATATTGTCAAATGCCTTCTGTGCATCTAGAAATATCAGAGCCATTTGTTTTTCAGGATGTGCCTCGTAGTATTCCAAGGTGTCCAGGATTACTCTTGTTAAGCCTGGGTTCCCCAACCAGGGTTAGGGAGACAAGCTAAACAGAATGTGCAGCGTTAGTCAGATAGGCACACAGATAAATGAGTGAGATAAGTTTGTATGTTTTGTTAACATACAGTAGAAATAACAGATACGCTTGTGCTATCAAAATATAGTTTATTCCATTTAGAGTTTATAGCATAGTCAAAATAACAGTCCATTAGTCATGTATCATTTAGTCAGTCCATTCAAGGATATTCAGTTAGAAAAGTCCGTGTAGAAATATCTTATGTCAGTTCACTTACTAATCAGTCCTTTGTTTATCTCTCCCGTTCGAGCAAAGCAGTCTTGAATCCATCCAGCAATCAGGGATCATCAAAGCCAGAGAGAGAGCAAGCTGCAGTCTTGCTTCTTTTAAAGTGTTTTCACAACCACTCCCTTAATTACATTCTACAGTTAAAGTTGCAGACACTTTAACATATAAACTATGATTACATATTTATTATTTTTACCTAAACCAGTTAGGGTAAACAATGTTATCCCTAACATTCTCCCCTTTTAGGAAATAATAATAAATATAACTATTTACACTTTTAAATTATATTTGTTACAACTCTCTTTAAACTTAATTACACCTTGAGCTTTTGTAAACTGGTCTCCAATGTTTTCTTCTGTCATGCAGTATTCCAATTTAATTAGCCTGTTCTTTACAGATTCTCTAACATTTAAGTATCTTAAATCAGTATGCTTTGATCTAATTTTTACAGCAATACTAGTTGCTAACTTTATGGCTGCCTGATTGTCCTCGTACACAATAATGGAATCTTTAACAGTTCCACCCATGTCTAATAATAACTGTTTGTACAAAATTAAGTCAGTGCATAGTAATGACAGACATGAAAATTCCGCTTCCATCGTGGACAAGCTAATATGCTGTTGTCTGATTGACCTCCACCCTATTAGTGTCTTACCAAATAATATAGCCATTCCTGATGTTGATTTTCTAGTGTTTATGTCAGTTGCAAAACTTGCATCTGCATAGGCACTAAGACTCAAATCACCCTTTGGTTCTATATACAATGCATGGTTCATTGTTCCTTTAAGGTATCTTAAAATTCTCTTTAATGATTGCCAATGACATTGATGTGGATCCAAATTAAAACGTGCCATCTGATTAACACTGTAAGCTATATCTGGCCTAGACCAATTGCTTATATATGATAAGCTGCCAATCAAAGATTGATATATAGA
>BHEV01031184.1:0-14518 GCA_004319985.1 Emydocephalus ijimae | reverse complement strand
GATCTCCAGGCATTCCTAGGCCTTATCAACTTTTATAATGTATTTCTTCCGCATAAAGCAACTGTTGCTGAACCGTTACATTGCTTGCTTGACAAAAAGGCAAATTGGCTGTGGGGTCATAAAGAAGAACAGGAATTCCGTTATATAAAAGAACTACTGACTTCTGACGCTGTACTCATGCAGTACAATGAGACGTTGCCATTAAATATCACTTGTGATGCCTTGCCTTTTGGAGTGGGCGCCATTTTGAGCCATGTACTGCCTAATGGTCACAAGGCCCCTGTTGCATATTTTTCCAAGACACTTTCAAAAACTGAGCGAAATTATAGTCAGATCGATAAAGAAGCCCTTGCAATCATATCTGCCGTTAAAAGATTTAATGAGTATGTGTATGGCCGGGTTTTTACTATCGTGACTGACCACAAACCATTACTGGGGATAATAGCTGGAGATAAGTCCACTCCTTACATATTATCCCCCAGGATGACTCACTGGTCAGAATTCTTGGCTGCTTACAACTATTGGCTGCAATACTGCCCTGGAAAAGCTATTCCCCACGCCGATGCATTGAGCCGGGCACCACTCCCAGAGACTCTCGCCGATCCCGCTCCAGTGTTAACCACCTTACAAATCGAATCACTGCACGCGCCACCATTAACCGCCCGAGATATCGCGAGGGAAACCAAATGTGACCCCACCTTATCACGAGTCCTGAGCTGGGTAGAACACAGATGGCCATTGGACCCGCTATCAGATGACTTCACACCATTCAAGACATGGCAAACAGAGTTGTTCTCGCAAAAGGGCTGTGTCATCTGGGGCGATAGAGTCGTTGTCCCAGAACGACTCCAGAAAGCAGTACTCAGAACCTTGCACGATAGCCATCCTGGTATCATGAGAATGAAGGCCCTTGTGCGAAGCTACGCTTGGTGGCCTGGCATCGACAAACACATTGAGGAATGGGTTAAAAGTTGTCATAGATGCCAGGAAGTGAGCAACACCCCACCAAAAGCCATTCCAACCGAGTGGTAAATGCCACAGGGACCCTGGTCCCGTATTCACTTGGACTTTGAGGGGCCGACCAAAGGCCACACCTTTCTTCCAACCATCGACGCCTACTCGAATTGGCTCGAGATTCACCGTATGACGAACACGACCACTGAAGCAGTCATCAAAAGACTGGAAAAACTGTTTGCGACCCACGGACTGCCAGACGTTCTGATATCCGACAATGGGCCCCAATTTACCGCGCTGTCCTTCGAGCAGTACCTGGCTGACCACGGCATCTGACATGCGCTCACCTCGCCTGCGCATCCTGCCAACAATGGAAGGGCTGAGCGCATTGTTCAATTCGTCAAAAAGACTTTGCAGAAATTAGACTACGATAACATCGATGACAAAATCAACCGAATCCTCTTCCTACAACACATCACACCGCACAGCGTCACTAATAAAACTCCCGCTGAACTGCTAATGGGACGCAGGCTCCGCTCCCACCTCGACCGGTTACACCCAGCTTATGAGCCGGAAAAACCACTCGGATCCAGCAGCCGATGCCGTACCTTCCAGGTAGGCGATTGCGTATACGCTAAAAACCTGTCCGGTGATCCACTGTGGGTTGAAGCAACAATCATACATGTAACTGGCCCAAGATCCTACATTGTAAAATGCTTCGACGACAAAATTTGGAAACGCCATATCGATCAGTTACAATCACGGCTCCATTCAGACAATTCCAAATTCCCTTGTGACCGAGCTGAGGTGGGGGGGGAGATACAGAAGAAGACAAAACCCCGATAGAAGAAAACCCGTTCAGTAGAATCGATAGCGGAATAGAGACACAGGAAAGAGATCTAGAGACGGTAGTAGGTCTACCTCAAGGAGCTACCGATAATAGCGGAGAGGACGGAAACATGAACGCTGAACCTGAAGAAACCCCTTCTCTAAACAACGATCTACCTCAGCAGAATGGTAGCCAAAAGCAGGATGCACAGCGGAAGTCAAACAGACTAATAAAGCAACCGTCCTATCTAAAGGACTATGTAACTGCGCCCTATAAAAAGAAGCCAGGGGGAAGGGGTGTTGTGAATGCATAGAATGTAATAAAGTTATTTGGAGCTTGGAGTTAAGTGCAGGGTTCTGGCCCTGCACTTCTGATTGGCTGTCTAATGGCAGGATCGGATTGGCCCATTCAGGGGAATCTGGTTGGCCATTAACAGAGCTTTCGTATTGGTTCAATGGAGCAAGTGCTCCTGAGTTCTTATTGGTTAAATAGTTATTGGGTTATCTATATAAGAGGGTCGTAGCTGCCCTGTTTTCCTGAGCTGTCACTATGTAAATAAAAGAGTTGAAGTTCACTGTTAACTGGCTCGTCTCCATTCATTATCGCCCATGCCTCAAACTTGACATTAATGTTTTTTTTTCTATTTTCACAAAAAAAGTATACCAAAAGTATACCAATTTGCTTTAAGTGGCAGATTTATTGATTAGACTCAATTAGTTTCCCCCTGGTGACTTTTTCCACCATAAGAAAAGGACTAGCTGTCAGAATTTTCTTAAAAGCACACATTTTAAGCATGCAAAAATATTTCAGGTCTATATATAATTCTATTCATAGGAAGACAGTTAAGATTTAAGCCAGTCATTTACAACCTGGTGCTTTCCAGATACACCTCACTACAATTCTCATGCCAACCAGAGTTAATCAGAGCATATATCATTGGAGAAGGTTGATTTGAGGCAATTATAGAATAGATTCCTGAAAGAATTCAAAACTCTGTTTAGTAGTTTGCACTCTTAAATGACTTTATTGTTGTTTTAAACTAAAAAAAGGTTGCAATAAATGATGATAATGTTAAGCTGTAAAGATCAAGAAATGTGAAAAGTTTTGTAAACATTTTGCTAAGAGAGGAGGGAGGGAAGGAAGAAAGGAGGCAGGTTAGAAGAAGAGGAGGGATACAATATGTGTCCGAAAAATGACATAGTGGTTAAGATGGTGGAATTGAAATTGAAAAGTCCAAATTCTGACATTATTTGTGAAGTGAACTGTGAAGTTCTGCACATGGGCGCAAGGAATGGAGACGAGACAGTGAGCAGTGAACTTCAACTCTTTATTAATCATTCTGAACAGAGCAAAAAACCTAGGGCAGCAGCAGCCCTTTTATAGGCGAAAACTAAATTGCCTATCTTGAACTCGCGGCATTTTCCGCTAGATCCACAGGGTTTCTCTGGCTCGTAAGACGGGTGAAGCCGGTTGAGGTGGGAGCGGAGTTTGCGTCCCATCAATAATTCAGCTGGAGTCTTGTTGGTGACGCTGTGCTGAGTGATGCGTTGAAGAAGGAGTATTCTGTTTATCTTATCTTCAATGTCCCCATAGTCCATTTTGTAGAGGGTTTTTTTTAACAAAGTGTACCATGCGCTCGGCTCTTCCGTTAGCCGCAGGGTGCGCTAGCGAAGTTAGCACATGGCGAATACCCCGGTCCGCTAAGTATTGTTCAAAAGAGAGCACGGTAAACTGGGGTCCGTTGTCGGATACCAGAATGTCTGGCAGTCCATGCGTCGCGAATAATCTGTTCAACTTCCAGATGATGACCAGCGAGTCATTCTGGGTGATAATATATAGGGGGTTGGCTTGTCTCCCACTGTAATCCCCAGCAAAGGTTTGTGGTCGGTAACAATAGTAAAAACTCGTCCATATACATATTCATGAAACCGTTTTACAGCAGATACAACAGCAAGACACTCTTTATCGATTTGACTATAGTTACGTTCAGCATTTGATAGAGTTCTTGAAAAATAGGCAATAGGGGCTTCACTACCGTTTGGTAACACATGGCTCAAAATGGCTCCTACTCCAAATGGTGACGCGTCACATGTGATTGTTAAATGCAAAGTCTCGTTATACTGCATCAAAACAGCATCTGAAGTTAATAGGTTTTTCACTTGTCGGAACGCGTGCTCCTCTTGGTGCCCCCAGACCCAGGTTGCTTTTTTGTCGAGAAGCCAATGTAGGCTCCGGTCACTTTGTGGGGCAGGAAGATGTTGTAAAAATTAATAAGCCCCAGGAAAAATTAATAAGCCCCAGGAGATCAGTCTTATTTCTGGGTCTTGGGGCGTTCTTGATTGCCCTTAACTTGCTATTGGTGGGGTGAATGTCTTGTTTATCGATTAAGTACCCCAGGAACTCTACTTTATCTGTACACAGTTGACATTTATTTTTTTTAACCTTAAGGCCAGAGTTTTTAAATTTCTGGAGAACCAGTCTAAGATGCTCCTTTGGTATTTCTCTATTCAGGGCAGCAATTAAAATGTCATCAAAGTATGGTACGACCCCTTTTATTCCCTGTAATAGTCTCTCCATCAAGCTCTGAAAAATCCCTGGGGCCACGCTAACTCCAAACTGGAGTCAGTTGCACTTAAAAGCACCTCGGTGCGTAACAATCATTTGTGCCTCTGCTGTTTTTTTATCTACAGGCAGTTGTTGGTACACCTGTGCTAAATCCAATTTAGCGAAGACTTTTCCGCCCCCCAGGGAATGGAGGAGGTGTTGTACCACCGGCATCGGGTAAGCGTTCTGTTGAAGGGCGTGATTCAGGATGGCACGGTAGTCCCCACAAATCCTTAAAGATCCATCCGGTTTGATGGGTGTTACGATTGGGGTTTCCCAAGGAGTGTGGTCGGTTGGTTCTAAAACACCCTGGGCTATTAATTTATCAAGCTGCTCATCAATCTTTGGTTTAAGGGCAAAAGGTACTTGACGAGGCTTAATGCGGATGGGGGCTACATCAGGGTTAAGGTTAAATGATATCGGGGTCCCCTTGTACTTGCCTAGTTTGTCTGCAAAGACGTCCTGGAATTCCTGGACGAGGGCCTCCTCCCAGTCATCGCTGCTGGTCTGGTGAATGCCGGCTACCTCAATCCCAAGTGGAGCGAATCATTGAAGGCCTAACAAGCTAGGCCGATCATGGTCGACGAGGGTCAATGGTAAAGATGCAGTACGATTTTTGAATGAGACCTGGACTAGGTTGGATCCAACGACCGGAATTCAGTTTCCCCGATAGTCCTTGAGTATGATTCTTTGGATTCTGAGGTCTTGCCGCCAGACGGCAGGGATTAATTGTTTAAGGGTCTTCCAGGAAACCATCGAGAGGGATGATCCTGAATCGACTTCCATCACGCAGGGCTGGTTTTCGGTGGTGACCTTCACTCGGATCTTCTTTGTGTCTAATGATGAGGTGTGACCAATCGTAATGGTTTGGTGTGCCTCTTCTCGTTTCGTTGAATGGGCTAGTGGTTTATTTCTGTAGGAGTGGTTGTTCCATTGGTGGTTCAAATGTTCCCAATTCACAGGACAACTTCCTGTGGTTTGGCGGCAGTTGGTCCCCCTCTGAAGTGGGCTGGATCCTTGCTTGCTTCTACAGACCTTTCCGATGTGGCCTCTCTTCCCACAAACATGGCAGAGCGTGTCGAGGAATTTGCAGTTTGATCGTGGGTGGTTTGCCCCACAACCAGCGCATTGATACTGCAATCTCTGGTTACACTGGTGGCGTTGGTCTCATTCAGACTGGAGTTGGTTGACTTCTTCCTCATCACTTTCTGATGACGATTCGAGGTCCTCGTGGTGGGTTGCCATTGCATGTCCCTCAAGGCGAGGTGAGGTTTCACCGGCGAGTTGGTGGAGCGGGGCATTGGTGCGGTGCATTCGGGCAGCCGACTTCCTGGTTGCTTCTGCTGCAGTAGCGTCAGCGATGGTATCTGCAAGGCTGAAGTCGCCTTTTGCCATCAGCTTACTTTGCACGTGTGGTGCATCTAATCCCAGAACTATTCAGTCTCTTAGAGCTTCTTCGAGGTCAGCAAACCCGCAGAGGCCTCCCAGGTTCTGGANTGGTCTCTCTGGTAAAATTCATGTCTTCGGACAAGCGTTGGTACGGTAGGTGCATAGTGGGCCCGTAGGAGGGGCTCGAGGATGTTCCAGTCCATGGATTTCACCTCAGCCGGTTTTGCCAGTGCCTTAGCCATCTTAAAAATGGCAGGTCCGCAGTGAGTCAGGAACACCGCTCGCTTTTTCCCAGTAGTGGCATCCTTCAAGTTGTTAGTCTCCAGAAACATCTGGAACCGGTCCATGCATGAGTCCCGGTCTTCTTGTGCCGGGTCGAATGGAGCGGGTGGTATGGTGCCGCCAGTCATGGTTTCCGCCATTGATGCGCCTTCAGCCACGTGCTCTGTTTAGTGCTCTGTAGTGTTCAGTCAGCTCTGATGTCTCCGCATCCCATCCTCGTCGCCAGTGTTAAGTTCTGCGCATGGGCGCAAGGAACAGAGACGAGACGGGGAACAGTGAACTTCAACTCTTTATTAATCATTCTGAACAGAGCAAAAAACCTAGGGCAGCAGCAGCCCTTTTATAGGCAAGCTGCTGATCTAGTAACCAATAAGAAATGTGGAGCGTTAACCCCCTTAACCAATGAGAGTGGCTCGTTAACAGCCAATCAGATTCTCCTGAACGGACCAATCCGATATCGCTATTATCGGCCAATCAGAAGTGCAGGACTAGAATCCTGCTATTTCTAAAGGTTTTGATAAAATTTATTTCAGCGTTTTATTGGTTCATAACATGAACAATAAGTGCCACCTCATGGCCTACCTCAACAGAAAAGTTTAATGCTATGTGTAAGTTAGAAAAGTATAAATAAGAATAAATAAGAAAATTCAGTAAGTTACAGTGTATCTGCTAGCCCTTCACATAATTAACAGAGTCATTTGCAAATTAATAGTGAGCATGTGGTGCATGGATGAATCCATCACATTGGGACATGATTTGAGGCAAAAATATGTTGCTTTCCTTCTGATCAATACAAAGAGAGAAACCCATAAAGTAATGAGACACATTTCTATCAAATCATTGTTTCTATTCAGCAAAAGTCCTTCACATTGATGAAGTCTTTAGGGGTTAATATTAAGACATGAATAGCATGAAATGTTCGGCCTGCTTTGTTATAGTCAACTTGTCACCTGCCACAATACATCTTCTGACAAGTTGATTATGATTCTTTGCATTGTTTGCCTATCAGATGAAAATTGCACATGGCAGCTTTCATAGTGTTCCAGGTCTCACTCTCATAGTGTTTACAACAATAATGGAACTTTCCTAAATCTTCACTTTTTGGAATTTTAAAGTGATTTTTATTCTAGTAAAAGCTAGGTTTTTTTGGATCTTCCAACATTTTATTTTTTATAAGAAAGGGCTCCTTTAATAATGCATCTTTTGTATTGTGTATAGCCCAGGGCTGTCAAACTCATGGCCCAGATGCGCCGCACGCTGGCCACACCCATGCCCGGTTTAGCGAAGGGAAAAAAAGTTGCAATATGTCATGGGACATCACCTTGACGATGCAAGTTTGACACCCCTGGTATAGCCTATGACCGTGATGGCAAACCTATGGCATGCATGCCACAGGTGGCATGCAGAGCCATTTGTGCTGGCACATGAACTGCAGGCAAATTTACTTCACTGGGCATGCGCATGCCTCACAGCTGATTTCGGCTGGTTTGAGGCCTTTTTCGGCCTCCGAAAGACTTGAGGAAGGCTTCTGAAGGCTTCTGCAGGCTTTGCAGGCCAAAAACTAGCCCCGTTTCATCACTTCCTATTTTTCCAAAAATATTGGAAGTGACAAAACGGGGATAGTTTTCACCTGCAGAAGCCTGCAGAAGCCTTCCTCAAGCCTTTGGGAAGCTGAAAAAGGCCTCAAACAGGCCGAAAATCATCTGTAAGGTGCAGTGCAGGTAAGGGGAGCAGGTGGGTGGGGATTATGCATGCATGTGTAGGGAGCATGGGGGGGGGTGCATTGCCTTCCGGGTGCTGACACATGAGTGCGAGAGTGCAAGCGCATGCACAATTTTTGGCACAGGAACCCAAAAAGGTAAGCCACCACTGGTCTATGACCTATATGACACCACTTATTAGCTATTGACCATCTAATAGATGGATTTTATTAAAAGTGCTCATTACAAAAATGACTAGCATGTCTACATGGAAAAAATAAGAACTGAGATTTCCATTTTATTCCCAGTTGTAACCATGATGCTCACACATTGGCTTTAGAGAGTTCAGAGAAGTGAGATGGTGGGATGCAAATCAAGATTTTATGCCATTTTGCCTTTTTTAATCGCAATTAATTTATGTTTTTTTTCTGGACGAGCAATGTGCAATAAAGAAATCACACAAAGATTCCCCTAAACAGAATTATGACTCAGACACATATGCGGCATTTGCATATTTATGTCATATAATTATATCAATAACAATCACACTAACTGGGTCAACAGTTGCTTTACCCGCCTGCTTCACTGCATTCCTCGTGCCTTCTCATTGATCAGGTAACATCAATAGGCTTGACTTGAGCTGTGTAGCCAGTCTTTGTTACCAAGCCTTGAAGTAGGTTCTTTAAAGGGAAGCTTTATATTTCAGCAGCTCCTTTTCTCCTGTTCTTTTACTCAGAGGACTAAGAATGCAAAATGGGCAACTGGGATTAATTGTTCCCACAACCAGGCTTTCTGGGTCAAGTTAATTTTACTCTGTGCATGCCTAGGACTGTTCTGAAGTAGATGCAATCTCTTTGAGTTACTTCACCAAGTCAATTAACCAATTTTTGTTGATCCCATTGTGTATTAATTATACTATTGACCCAATTAGGCATGATGTGAGAACAGGTTAGAGAGAATTTTTTTCTTTTTCTTTTAAAGACATATAGTGTTGCACTGAATCTAAATTAACTTTATTTAGAGATAAATTGCATTTTTTTGAAATATCAAATTGTGGTACTTTCCTGCCTGAATACTGTATATTATTATTGTATATTTCTTCTCTCTCTCTGTCAGATTGTGCTAGCATGATCAAGAAATGGAAACAGATCAATGCTACGTGAATAAAACATAGCTTAAACATGGATTAACATGGATTAAATAAGTAGGGAACATAGTCAATGGGTTTTTGGGGGGGGGGTGTGCATGCATGCGTACCTAGAATACTGTAGTTGCCCTAACTTGGTGCCCATCAGTTTGACCAAATAGCAATTCTGAAAATTTTAATCCTAAAATATGTGGAGGGAGCCAGATTGGAGAAGGTTGTTGCTCAGCTGATGAGAAAAAAATGTTGTTTTAATTGATTTTGAAATTTCCTATCAACTGAATAATTATTCATTAATTCTCCAGGTGACAGTAAAATACTGCTCATTTATGTAATGTCAAATTTGTTGCATCCCAACAGTATGATCTAGGTCATTTACCTTAACAGATTGACCTTAACATATTGCACATTTGTGTACACAAGTACATAGTTTCCCTCAGTGATCCTTACACTATACAAAACCATTTTTTATGCTTTCTACAAATTACAATGACATTTTTTTTGAACACACAATACATTTCAGGGCTTTGGTAATGTATTTTACCCAACCAATCCAAATTTCAAGTAAATTCCACCAGGGATGTGTAAATTTGGCTAGAGATGTTTTAGCTAACTCTATACAAATTATTGTAGCTTATTTTTTGAAAATCTTACTTCCAGATCCCTAGCTTAAGCAAACTTCTCTGTCCTTTTTTTTAAAGATAGTAAATAATTTATGTTGCCTAATAAAAGCATTGCAGGATTATATTTATTGGCATTTTTCTTATGATTTTTTTTTCTTGCCAATTTCACATAACTAGTTAAGATTTGTTCCTTATTAGATGATGTGTTGTGCTCCACTGCAATTTTCCAAGAAATGGCAAATCTCACCTTTTATTGTATAATAGTTTGATATGACTTTTATTAGTGTGAGTTCTCAGGCCACTGAAGCAACATGTTTTTCCACATCAAGGAAAAGCATAGGCACAATTGTCTTCAATAAACTGTTTGTCTCAGTTCCAGTAGTCAATCAGAGGCTTCCATCAGTTCCACTGTCTTCTGGTACCACAGGCATCTGGTACCTGACTAGCAGGAATGGAAAAGGATGTCGCACACTGAATGGGACAACTCTCCACAGCCAACTCAGCGCAACCAACTAGGTGAGGCCAACTTGCCATGGGACAACTCACCATGGCCAACTCATGGGACAACTTGCTGCAGGACAATTCAACAAGTCAATTTAAGTATTTAAAATAATTAAAAACTTATTTTAATTTTTGCCATTCACATTTCATTTTGTCCCTCCCTTTGCATCCTTTCTTTAATGATTCTATTCCACCTTTTCTTTGATATTATTTTAACTTATTATTGTCCCATGGCAAACTGGCCATGGCAAGTTGGCCATGCTGAGTTTTCCTAGATCCTGCCGCACATAGCAATAGCGCTTAGACTTATATACCACTTCACAGTGCTTTACAGCCCTGTCTAAGCTGTTTAAAGAGTCAGCATATTGCCAACAATCTGGGTCCTCATTTTACCGACCTCAGAAGGATGGAAGGCTGAGTCAACCTTGAGTCTGGTGAGATTTAAACTGCCAAGCTGCAGTCAGCTGGCAGTCATCAGAAGTAGCCTTCAGTACTGCATTCTAACAACTGCGTCATTGCAGCTCTTAATAGATGTGCCATTAATAGATAGATTCCTGTTCTAATTGTTCTGACTGTTCTAACGTCTTATTCTAAGGTACTATCGTGAATACATGCGACCATTTATTATGCTTCGCTGTCTCTTTCATTGAAACCCATGCTCCCTTGAAGACATGTATAGTTGTACTACACATGGCTGATTTCAGGCAAGCAGTTTTATAGCAGATTGCCGGGTAACCCTTTGATATGTGTTAATTCGAAACTTTTCATTTTGTAGACTTGACAGTGAAGCGGGAACAAAATTGAAAGCACAACTTTTCAAGCCAGTCCACATCAAATTTAAGCTTGGATTTGACTCAAAATTTCTTTAAAATTTGCATTACTGTTTTATCACACCACTGAACTAGTTTAATAATACACTGTGTACTCTGGAGTTGTTTCTTCCACTTAATTCAAACAAATGATGGAACTGATTCATTTCAGTCATCATAGTGTCTGTTTAATAAATGAGTGAAAAATTTCATTAATATTATTAAATGATGCCATATTCTGGATCGTTCTCTGTGTACATGCTTGCTCAGTTAGGCAATTATTGCATCCCTTAACTGTCCTCTGCCTTGTTTACTTTCTGACATTGAAAGTCAATTAGTTTCTGGCATGGTATGAAATGCCATAAAAGCAATAAATATTGCAGGTGGTAGTTTAGGTAGTATTGTGCACAGCATCAAATGCAGTAAACATAAAAATTTACCAGGCACAAAATTTGCACAGAAGGTCTGAATGAAACTGACCAAATAATGTTACTGCTATTAGCCCCATTATTGCTGCATAAAACTACATCATTTGATATTCCAAAAGGTGCAATAACCATCCATTCCCTCCATCACAATAATCAAAGGGAGACATATTTTTATGGTACTAAGCAAGTTACTTTTCACAGTGGAGGCCTTGCTTTTTTTTAAAAAAAAATCCTCACAAATATTGGCACATTAATCGTTCTTTTTCCTTTTCCTTTTTGTTTTTCACACAGTGATAAACTCCCAGTCTAATGTATTAAAAATAACATTCTTATATAATCACTTGCTCTGAGGTCCTTAGTGAAAGGGAAAAAATCAAGTTGTGAACAAATAAAAGTGCTGAAGCAGGGACAAGCAGAAGAATACATACTGAATTATTCGAGACATTTTGATGACAAAATGGTGATCTAAAATGTATAACTATTGACCTTTAATTCATAACTAATTGTGGATGGTAGCAAATTAAACAATGTGTAATTTAAACACTATACAATAATTCATTAAATGAGAAGGAAAACATGGTTCCTCCGGAAGGTTCTCTTTGTTATGAACTAATAAAACACTTAAAGTTTATCAAAAGCTTTAGAAAATAGCAGGGTTCTAGCCCTGCACTTCTGATTGGCCGATAAAAGCGATATCAGATTGGTCCGTTCAGGAGAATCTGATAGGCTGTTAATGAGCCACTCTCATTGGTTAAGGGGGTTAACACTCCACGTCTCTTATTGGTTACTAGAGCAGCAGCTTGCCTATAAAAGGGCTGCTGTTGCCCTAGGGTTTTGCTCTGTTCAGAATGATTAATAAAGAGTTGAAATTCACTGTTCACCGTCTCATCTCCATTCCTTGCGCCCATGCGTAGAACTTAACACTCTTCATACTTCTTTTTTTTTTTTTAAATTGATTTAAATTTTAAAAAGATGGATAAAAAGAAAACAATCAAGAAAAGAAAAGGAAAGAAAAGTAAAAAAGAAAGAATCAGACAAAAGCAAGATAAATATGCGAAGAAAAATAGAAAAGAAATATAAAGAAAGGGGAAAAAAAGAATGTTTTCCAGCTTTATTGGGTCCAGGTATAGATAAAAAAACACATCCAATTCTTACTGTAAAGTTAATAAGTCTACATTCATTTGTAATCCCATATCATTCTAATCATGAAATCTCCAAATCAAAAATTCATTTCTGTCAGTTTCTCGCCCAAATGAAATGGAATCCATTTCTGCTTCAAAATTTCTGTTGAAGATATAAGCTTTTCTTTTATACAAACTCTTGTCAGAATCTCTTTTAAACCAACATTGTCTATCTTAAATCTTGATCTGAAGTGACACTGCAATACTTGGTCCCTCATTCTCTTCTCAAAAAATGAATGTTGTATTGCAGCATAATCTGAGTTTATCCACTATAAAGGTAAAGGTTCCCCTCCCACATATGTGCTAGTGGTGCTTATCTCCATAAAAAAGCCAAAGAGCCAGCGCTGTCTGAAGACATTTCTGTGGTCATGTGGCCAGCATGACTGAACACTGAAGGTACATGGAACATTGTTCAGTGATAACATTCTATAACTGAACGCTGTTCTGTATAGAATGCTGTCCAGTATACCTTTTCTAATTCCTGATCCATTTTATCTTTCTCCCATCTCAATAAACCAGCCAATACCTCAACAAGTGTCTTCCTTACATCTGTATGAGGACTTTCAGGAATAGCCTTAAAGCACAGACTAAATTATTTCTCCCAAAGCTCCAACATAGCAAAATTGTCCAGCTCTCAATCTAAATCCAAATCTGTAGTTTCTGATTTATTTTATAAAAAAGTCCATCCTATTACCAACTTGTTTGATTTCATCTGAAATCTTATCAATTTTTTATCTAACCATTCCTCCAAAGTTGCAAATTTAACTTCTAAAGATTGTGCCAATTTTTAACCAAGTAATCGAACATTATTTTGAACATGATTAGAGGGACAGGTCAACTCTAGAGCCTCTTCTCATGCCTTTATGTGCAGCCATGGTTTAAAGCACACTTTTCTGGTAGAAGATAGGGTTAGGGTTAGGGTTAGAAGCAGTGATTCAAAAGGCAATCCTTTATTTTATAAATCCATCCAATCACTAGATTAAAAAAAAAAGAAAAATATTCCCATAAAATTTTTCAGTCCTAAACTTCAAACTGTGGTATTACAATACAAATTTGTTCAAAAATAATTTTCACTCATCAAAAATTACTTAAAAACAAAAATGTTTTTTTCATTTAAATATCTTGAGCCCTTTAAACTTAATTTTTTTGTGAGTAAGCAGAAATCAGTAAAGTTTTTAGATGTTTCTAAATGTTATAATTACCAAAGAGAAGCACTTACAGTATCTATATCCTAAGAAAATATCTCTTTAAGTGAAAAAGTATTTGTAATCTATAAAGTGTGTTAGAAATGAAGAAAGTTGGTTATAATGTCCACAAAATTAGCTGTATCACATCTGCAATCAACATGGATGATCTCACCTCCTATCTCTCAATTTGTAAGCTGATTGGGGAAATCTCTGTTTCTACAACCTACTTGTGATCAATGACAGTACAGAGAGGAAATGGATTAATTTTAAGCTTTCTCTTTGAACCCAGAAGAAGAAACAAGTGCCCCTAGATTGCTTGGGCCAAAACAAAGTGCAACACTTTTTGGAGATCATTAAACCATCATTTCCCCCACTAGAAGTGGGAACCTCTTCATATTTCTATCTGTTGCATAGCATGTAGATATCTCCTAATTTAATGGAATATATAAATATTTGATCTGCAAACTTTAGAAGGCATCTGTATCCCTCTAAACTTCAATGCTTGAAGATCACAAATTCCTAATTTTAAAAAAATAATTTTCCTTTCTACTAAAAAAAAAGTCTTATAAATAAAATATTTCCCAGAATGGTCAATAAATTTTAGTAAGGGAAATTTATATAAAGGAGAGTTCAAAGTGATAAATTGACTCAGATCTCAATCTTTTTTGCATACCAGTAACTTTCAAGATATCTTGTTGTATTTTGCGGGAGGGAAACCTTATTTTAAAAGAAGCAGCTGTGTACCATTTTCCACAACCAACAAAACTGATCTGATAAGTTAAATTAATTATATTACTGACGTACATAGTTGTGCGGTATCTGCTGTCCCGCATCAAGATGGACGGCTCATGAAAGGGAGCACAGGAGGAAGAAAACACAGCAGGCTG
>BHEV01031183.1:0-29205 GCA_004319985.1 Emydocephalus ijimae | reverse complement strand
CAGCCTTGTATGATGGAAGTCGATTGAGGATCGTCCCTCTTGATGGTTTCCTGGAAGACCCTCAAGCAACTCATCCCTACCATCTGGCGACAAGACCTCCGATTCCAAAGAATCATACTTAAAGATTATCAAGGAAATCGACTTCCAGTCGTTGGATCCAGCCAAGTCCGTGTCTCCTTTAAAAATCGTACTGCATCTCTACCCTTAACTGTAGTTGACAGGGATCGGCCTAGCTTGTTAGGCCTCCAATGGTTCACTCCACTTGGAATTGAAGTGGCCGGCATTCACCGAACCAGCAGCAATGACTGGGAAGAGGCTCTCGTCCAAGAATTCCAGGACGTCTTTGCAGACAAACTAGGCGAGTACAAGGGGACCCCGATATCATTTAACCTCAACCCCAAAATAGCTCCCATCCGCCTTAAGCCTCGTCGAGTCCCATTCGCCCTTAAACCAAAGATTGACAAGCAGCTTGATAATTTAATAGCCCAGGGGGTGTTAGAACCAACCGACCATTCTCCCTGGGCAACCCCAATCATAACACCCATCAAGCCGGATGGATCGTTAAGAATTTGTGGGGACTACCAAGCCACCCTGAATCATGCCCTGCAGCAAAACGCTTTCCCGGTACCGGTGGTGCAACACCTTCTCCATTCCCTGGGGGGCAGAAAAGTCTTCGCTAAACTAGATCTAGCCCAGGCATACCAACAACTTCCTGTAGACAGAAAAACAGCAGAGGCTCAAACAATTGTTATGCACCGAGGTGCGTTTAAATGTAACCGACTCCAATTCGGAGTAAGTGTGGCCCCAGGAATCTTTCAAAGTTTGATGGAAAGATATTACAAGGGATAAAAGGCGTTGTCCCCTATTTTGATGACGTTTTAATTGCTGCTCCGACTCAAGAAATACTAAGGGAGCGCCTGGGGTTGGTTCTTCAGAGATTTAAAGACTCGGGTCTCAAAGTTAAGAAAAACAAGTGTCAACTATGTACTGATCGAGTAGAACTTTTAGGATATTTAATTGCTAGTCATGGCATTCACCCCACCGATAGCAAACTTAGGGCTATCAAAAACGCCCCAAGACCCCGAAATAAGGCAGATCTCCAAGCGTTCCTAGGCCTTATCAATTTTTACAACGTCTTCCTGCCTCACAAGGCAACTGTAGCTGAACCCCTACATCGTTTATTAGACAAAAAAGCAACCTGGGTTTGGGGGCAC
This sequence comes from Emydocephalus ijimae, assembly GCA_004319985.1. Taxonomy (NCBI): domain Eukaryota; kingdom Metazoa; phylum Chordata; class Lepidosauria; order Squamata; family Elapidae; genus Emydocephalus; species Emydocephalus ijimae. Next base: position 27,991 of record BHEV01031183.1, on the reverse strand, counting down.
CGAGAGGAACAGGCGTTTCGACAAGTAAAAAACTTATTGACCTCCGACACTATTTTGATGCAGTATAATGAAACTTTGCCTTTAACTGTTACTTGTGATGCATCATCCTTCAGAGTGGGCGCCATTTTGAGCCACGTTTTACCAAATGGAAGTAAAGCCCCTGTTGCCTACTTTTCAAAAACACTGTCAAAAGCGGAATGCAATTACAGTCAAATCGATAAGGAAGCTCTTGCTATTGTATCTGCTGTTAAACGATTTCATGAATATATTTATGGCCGAACTTTCACCAAAATAACTGACCACAAACCTTTACTGGGAATAATAGCGGGAGATAAACCAACCCCTTATATATTATCTCCCAGAATGACTCGCTGGTCAGAATTCTTGGCTGCCTATAATTATAAGTTGCAACACCGCCCGGGGAAAGCCATTCCCCATGCTGATGCATTAAGCCGTGCACCGCTTCCAGAAACCGTTGACGATCCTGCTCTGACCATCACAACTCTGCAGATCGAGACACTCCAAAAACCACCGCTGACAGCTCACGATATCGCGATTGAAACTAAACGCGATTCCGTTTTAGCATGTGTCCTCAGCTGGGTAGAACGTGGATGGCCATTGGACCAAATCCCTGACAATTATGCTCCCTTCAAAATCGACAGACAGAACTGTTTTCCCAGAAGGGCTGCATCATTTGGGGCGATAGAGTCATTGTCCCAGAGCAATTACAGCGAGCGGTACTGAGAACCTTGCACGATGGCCACCCCGGCATCGTGCGCATGAAAACACTCGCATGAAGCTATGCGTGGTGGCCGGGCATAGACAAGCAGATCGAAGCCTGGGTAAAGACTTGTTCCAAATGCCAGGAAGTCAGCAATGCCCCACTGAAAGCAACCCCAACAGAATGGGAAACACCCAGGGGACCATGGTTCCGTATTCATCTGGACTTTGTGGGACCTACGAATGGACACACATTTTTTGAACAGTGGATGCCTACTCGAACTGGCTCGAAATCCATGAGATGAAAAATACAACAACTGAATCGGTAATCAGGAAATTGGACAGATTATTTGCAACACATGGATTACGTTCTGGTATCCGACAATGGGCCCCAGTTTACCGCTCTTTCTTTTGAACAGTACCTGGTGGACCGTGGTATTCGCCATGCGCTAACTTCACTGGTGCATCCTGCGGCTAATGGAAGGGCCGAGCGCATGGTACAATTCGTTAAAAAAACTCTACATAAAATGGACTATGGTGATATCGAAGACAAGATTAACCGGATACTCCTTTTGTAGCACATCACTCCACACAGCATCACCAACAAAACTCCTGCTGAGTTATTGATGGGACGGAAACTCCGCTCCCACCTGGACCGACTACACCCATCGTACGAACCTGAAAAACCACACGGATCCAGCGGGAAATGCCGTAATTTCCAGGTAGGCGACTTGGTTTTCGCGAGAAACTTTTATGGCGACCCATTGTGGGTCGAGGCAACTGTAATCCAAGTAACTGGACCCAGATTGTACCGAGTGAAATGTCACGATGATAGAATATGGAAGCGCCATCTTGATCAGCTGTGTTCAAGGCTGCAGTCTGGGGTCTGCGATTCCGGTGATTTCCAAACTGAGGGGGGAGCAGACACCGAGGAGGCTGAGTTTGGAACGGCAGAAGGCACAAGCGGAACAAACAACCGCTCAGACTCAACATGTGAAGAAGGATCAGGGACAGGGGTTAACTTGCCTGAAAGAGATATCGAGGACATTAATGGTAACGGAAGTTTAGATACAGAATCAGAGGCACCTTGTTCACCAGATAATGTCCTACCCCAACAAGACTCTAGACAAATACCGGGAGGGCAGCGTAAATCAAACAGACAATCAAAACAACCTGCCTATCTCAAAGACTACGTTACCTCACCCCTTAAACAGAACCCGGGGGGAAGGGGTGTTGTGAATTAATAAAAGTGCTTGAATAAAGTTTGTTGAAACCTTAAAGCAAAGTGCAGGGTTCTGGCCCTGCACTTCTGATTGGCCGAGAATAGCGATATCGGATTGGTCCATTCAGGAGAATCTGATTGGCTATTAATGAGCCCTTCTCATTGGTTAAAAAGAGCTAACGTTCCTGTGTTTTCATTGGCTAAATATCCAAGAGCTTGCCTGTATAAGGGGGCTGTTGAGGCCTTTCAGGTAGCTGTTGCACCATGTTAAATAAAGAGTTGAAGTTCACTGTTCGTCGACTCGTCTCCACTTCTTGCGCCACGCACCAAACATAACAAGCAGAAAGTAAATATTTAGGGAATGGAGAGAGGAAATAAAATGGCAAAATGATTTCCCTGAGAGAGAAATAAAAACAAGAATAGACATTTTGAAAATTAGACAATGGAACAGGATGGAGAAGGGAGAAAAGTTCAAAATGACAGGTTACAATGTGGAAGCAGACAGGGATGAAGATTTGAGAGAGGAGGAGAGGTAAAAAGAGTATGTCTAACACTTTAAAGCAAATAAGAGGCAATGGTTAAAGAAAAACTATTCTTTTTAAATTTACTTTTCCTTTTTCTGCTTTCTCCAATTTAACAAAGATATAATTAAATCCAGAATAGGGTTGGAAAATAGAGAGAAGGGGAATAATGGAGTATATGAAATGGAATTTGAATTATAAAGTGGTGATTAGTAAAAAAAAATAATGTATTGAAATATTGATTAATTAAATAATGGAAGCTTGGAATTTAATATGAATAGGACTATTACTAGTAGAGCTACAAGGACTTGTTAAATATATTAAATATACGTTTGTTTTATTTGTGGTAAAAGGAAGGATATATATGATAAATGAAATGTTATATTAAAAAAACTATTAGGAAATATTCTTGGGAATTGTAGTGTCATAACTGAAAGTTAGAATTGGGAAGGAATTGGAGAGAGGAGAAATAATGGAATACACTTCCTTAATAATAAGATGATGTAAGAAAAAGAAAGGAAACTAGAATTTGAATGAGGGTGATATTAAGTATATTTGAATAACATGAAATTAACCATAAAAGAACTAATACAATGAAATATTGAATACGTAAATGACTACAAGACTATAATGGAATTTAAGGATATACATTAGTGTTAGAATGAAATAAGATTGTAAAAAGATAGCTAACATGATTGTTAACGTGCTATTGGATATAAAAGGAAGATATTTGAATACAATGATTGGTATGCAGATAAGATACTGAAATACTAAAAATTAAATAATGAGAATGTTGGAAATAATAAATTTAGGCAGGAATATTAGAAGTATATAAGTTTATTAAAGATTAAATATATTAAGTATTATTTTAATTGTATTAAAATGTAAAACACCCAGATGTTATATTGTTCATATATTGATATGTATGTAAAATAAAAATAGAAAACTTTATTTTTTAAAAAAAGGAGAGTAATGAGGTAGTGAACTGTTGTCTTCAAAATCCTAATAGGCCATATATTTTGAATAGTGAGAAAAGGATTGGGTTCCAACAACAACAATAAATTATTGTTTGGTATTCATTAAGTATCATGTTTAAAAGTTTAATTTTTAATGCTGTTATGTTTTCCCATCCCTATTAAACTGCCTTCTGTAAATAAATGAAATAAAAACCCATTTAAAGTCTCCATTATGTTTTCTAACCTTCACACTTTTTCTCTCTTCCCTTTTTTCTTCTTCCAATCATTGAGCAAGTCCTGTTCATTGACCTCTTGACAAAATTGAAAAACCTGAACTCAATTTGACTAAACAATTGCAGGAACCAACCTTGTCTGGTGATATTTTATGGTGACAGCTGTAATTATTTGTGACAAAGAAGCACCGGGAAATGACTGTTTCATATTATATACAGGAAGAAAGCTTTCGGAATTATGATGCCCACATTGACATGAGATATATTCCAACTGTGATAGGTATTTGCAATTCCCTTTTTAACTTGAATCTATATTTGGTTTCAAGTAGGGCTAAGAACATCCATCAACTGTGCCCTCATAAATCATTCCCATTAAATATTGCAAGAATGTGGTGTCACTCTATAAAAAGGCTCTAAAGAATAGCAAAGGAAGATAGATGTATAGACAGAAAATAATGTGCATTTTAAAAAGGGGTTAGTATCCATGATCATTATATCGTGGTAACATGCTTTACATAGGAAGATCGTTAAACATTTTTAATGTGTACCTATACTATATCATAGTCTGCATTTCTATGTGTGTGGGGGGGTCAGGATTGTGTGGAATGTTTTAGAGTATAATGAACATCATAAAAGGTAAAGGTAAAGATTCCCCTCATACATATGTGCTAGTCGTTTCTGCTCATCTCCGTTACAAAGAGCCAGAGCTGTCCAAAGACGTCTCTGTGGTCATGCGGACAGCATGATTAAACACCAAAGGCACATGGAACACTGTTACATTTCTACCAAAGTGGTCTCTATTTTTCTACTTGCATTTTTTACATGCTTTCAAAGTGCTAAGTTGGCAGAAGCTGGGACCAATTAATGAGAGCTCACTCCATTACACGGGGCTAAGGATTGGAACTGCCAAACTGTCGACCTTTCTTATTGACAAGCTCAGCACCTTAGCCACTGAGCAACCACATCCCCTTCAATAAGCATCATAAGCCAAAGTAAATGTTAAAAGGTGTGGTACATATCTACTAATATTTAGATTAACTTAAATATCCTAGTCCTTTCTCTAATAGCTTAATATTAAAATTTTAATATTGATTTAATATCTGCTCAAATAACAGATTGGCAATCAAGGCTTTTTTAAAAAAAAACTGAAGAAGAAGTAACATGAACAAAAAAATGAGTAATAGGCACATCATATTTTTTCAAGAAATAACTTTACAAAACTGAGTAACAAAAGTGAGACTTCTGTATCAAAAGGCTTTGTTTCCTAAAAAGAAAAGAAAAATGAATTCATTCAGTACATTATTTTCAATATGAACATTAAAAGGAAGATATTTCATTCTACAATGAATATTTCCCATGATAATATTCAAGAAGAGCTGAACTGACCAAGTAAACTGATACTGAGCCCTTTTTCCAGTCTGGTATTCATCAACAAGAAGTAAGACTTTATATTTTTTGAAGGAGTAGTGAGAACTTTACGGAGTACAATGGCTGAGTGATTAAAGACACGCTGATAGCCTGGGTTTGAGACATGAGCACCATCCAACGGTGTGAGCTTCCATTGTAGATGTGAGTAGATGAATAGCTACCCCTTATGGAAAGGTAGCAGCACCTTTGGCACCTAGCTATTCTGGTTACATGACCATAGAAAATGTCTTCGGACAATGGTGGCTCCCTTGGCCAAGAAACAGAGATGAGTATCATGCCCTAGAGTCAGACATGAATGGACTAGGAAACTTTTATTCTTACTTAGTAAGACCTTTATCAAAATAATTCTGCCATTAGAATTCTTGGTGACAGAATTCTCCACAGAACATAGATCAATATCCAGTTGGAGGTATGTATTATTGCTGTAAAATAAGATTCTACATTCAACCACAGGATTTAGATTTCAGTTCTAAATGGTGTCCCATGTCTATTTATGGACAGAAGCTATCATTGTAGCTTTATCAAATAAAATGGGAAAGTTGATACCAGACAAATCTTAAACCCTGTAATTCAGACAACACTGTATTTAGCTTTGAAGTCTGTCTAAGTACCATTGAAACAAAGCTATTTATGACATTATTAAACTATACTTTCAGATTGTACTCATTGTACCCTAATTGCGCCGCAAAAAGATGTATAAAGTTTTATGGAGTCTTCCCGGTTGCTAATAAAATAGAATGGAATGGAATAGAATAGAATAGAATAGAATAGAATAGAATAGAATAGAATAGAATAGAATAGAATAGAATAGAATAGAATAGAATAGAATAGAACAGAGTTGGAAAGGACCTTGGAGGTCTTCTAGTCAATCCCCTGCTTAGGCAGGAAATCCCATAGCTTGCCCACTTGCCTGCCCTCTTTTTGTCCAAAACAGAAGTGTTTCCTTTCTTTCATATTATCCAATTTAGGGATTCTTGTGTTTTCCATTGCCTCAAAAATAATTACTTGGTTTTTTGTTTTTTTTTACAGAGCTGGTCCTTTGCTGTGACCATTTTTAGCCTGCATATGAAAAAACAACAATAAATTTAACACTATACTATTTTTAACCTTGAGAGAGCAAAATTTGGATAGCATCTGAATATGTGTTCCATGCTATTAACCCATATTAACCTGCTTGTTTCAGATATTATTTATTGGCAACAAAGTGGGTACTTCTGTTTTTATTGTGGATTTAAAGAATGCAGATGTGTCTTGAGAGGGCAATGTTGTTCTTTCGAGTGCAACTTTTTTATGTCAAGTCTTTAATGAGTGGCTTTAATGAGTGGCTGATACATTGGCATGCTTTGGATTTTTGTTTGTTTGGTTGTTTCATTAACTTTACATCATATATATCACCCAGTTGTATTGAAGATAACATAACACATAATACCGAGTCACACAATACAGAACCATAAAACCCAAATACAACAGAAAATAAATTAATCTTCCAAAGTATATAGGTAGTCCTTAATTTAAAAGTGTAACAAAGGCTGCCCATCATGGTCATACATCATGACAGTCATAAATGGGTCACCCACGTGATCAACCCAATTTTATGGCCTTGTGGTGGTTTTAAGCAAACACCATGGTTGTAAAATGAACCAATGGCTCACTATGCCCAATTGTGTCAAAAACAGTAAGTAAATGCAGAGTTATGGCAAAATTGTCATAAAATGTAGTCACATGACTACATTCTGCTGGAAATGGCCTAAATGCAGGCTGGTTGCTAACTGCCTAACAGAGGTGGCATTCAGCAGGTTCTGTCCAGTTCTGGGGAAATGGTAGTGGAAATTTTAAGTAGTTCGGAGAACTGGCTAATACCACCTCTGACTGGCCCCGCCCCATCTATTCTGTGCCTCCCAAGTCCCAGCTGATCGGCTGGGTCTTCTTTTGTTGCCCTACACAGGAGAACGGAGTTGGAAAGCAGGTTGGTGGGGTAGGGTGGGAATGGGGATTTTGCAGTATCCTTCCCCTGCCATGCCCACCAAACCATGCCATACCCACAGAACCGGTAGTAAAATGTTTTGAATCCCACCACTGCTGCCCAACATGACATCATGTGATTGCAGGGAGTGCTTTGGCCATTGTAACTTCTAAAGAAGATTGTACAGACCTCAAGTGAGGTCAATCATAGCTTTATATGGTTGCTAAGCAACAAAATATAAGTAAAGAACAATCTGTATACAGATTTTCTTATAAAAGAAAATAAAATGGCTGCCAGTCACTGTAAAATTTCTATGAGACGGGAGGGTGGTCAGTTTGACTAAGATACAGCAAACTCACATTGTCACAGTGGTGTCATGTAATATATTGGGTCATTTTTCCCCTTTGCTAAACTGGGTGTGGACATGGCGAAGATGTGACACATCCGGCTTGCGGATCAGGAGTTTGACAGCCCTGAGATAGAGCATTACCCCTTTTGAAGTCCCCATCTTGCTGACTTTGATCTCCCACCCAACCCACAGCTGCTGATAAAAGAACAGGCTCTAAAATATAACTGGAATAACATTGCTTGTCACAGTCTTGAAAAATGTCAGCAATTTGGAACTGTTGCACCTCTGAAATCAAATGATTTCAAATCAATGAGGTTACCACAGAGATAGTTTGCCTTCTGATGCATGATGCCTTTAACTTCTAAAGGGGCAGGGATTTGAGCAGTCCCCCTGTAAATGACATGAATGGAGGAAAGAATTTTGAAGAGAGCGATCCATGAAGACATCTGAAGTCATACCATCAGGGACTTTACAGGTGATCATCAGCACTTTAACTGGGCCCAGAAGCCTCCCAGTAACTAATGTAGATTATTAATATTATTATTATTAATAATAATAATAATAATAATAATAATAATAATAATAATAATAATAATAATAATAATAATAATATTGTCATTGTACAAATATACACAGTATACACGTACGATGAAATTCACATAACACCCAGAAACCAGACCCAAGATGAATGCACATATGACAATCCCAAAACACACCCCACCCACCAAAGTTCCCCACCCACCAAAGTTCCCCACCTCCTGAAAACACACAACCATCCACACAACAGATCAAGTAATACTGTCCAACAGCTCACTGAGGATGCTCCTTAAGTTCATTGTTAAGTGCAATTATAGCTCTAGGATAAAAACTGTTCAGAAAACGTGTGGTTCAAATTTTAATTGTTCTTTATCTTCTGCCAGAAGGCAACAGTTCACAAAGATTGTAAGCAAGATGAGAAGAGTCTCTGAGAATGTTGTGCAACTTCCTCAAACAGTAAGATGCGAAGATGTCATCCAGGGCTGGTAGCTGGAGACTGATTCTCTGTAGAGCTTTTTTGTCCACTTCAGAGCTGCTCCCATACCATGAAGCAATGCCATATATCAGGACACTCTCAATGGTGCTGTGGTAGTAGGATATAGTGGATAGAATTGTACTGCAATAGTAAGCCTTGCTTACAGACAACCTGTCTACTGTACCAGTGTAGTTTGCAAGTCCTCTTCAAAGGTTGTTCTGATGACTAGATGTTCCCCATCTAGGTAGGGCCAGAACTGGGCAAAGACCCCCATGGCTATGATCTTTATTTATTATTTTTACAGAGAAATCTAAGTGACCTCACACTTTTGAAGGAGAGTCCTAATCCATATAAGGCTAACACCAGAACTCATACTTCTGGACAAGCTATTTATTTACATTATAGTATGAATGGTACCATTTTGCTAGAGTTTAATGTAAGATCTGCAGTTGTGCAATGTCAGGGCAGTCAAACTCATGGCCCTTGGGCCGGATGCATAATGCACTGGCCACGCCCATGCCCAGTTTAGCAAAGGGGAAAAAAGCCATAATATATGTCACGTGACACTGCTGTGATGTCACAAGTTTGACACCCCTATACAATGTGATAATATGAGATGTGTAATGTGATAAGTCTGCATGCTATTCCTATCAGGGTATTTTCCTTAGCTATTTTTTTCCTATCACTGTCTTTCTATTTTATTTTTTCTAATCTTATAACTGTTAATGTTATCTTTAAACATTGGAGATATCTTTATACAATGTTATATAAACACTTTATAAAGCAAGCAAACAAAGCTAGAGTGGTATTTAAAGGTTCTTTTAATCTGTTTTATCAAAACAGATTAAATCTGTATTTAAATCTGTATTTATAAAGACCCTTGATTGTTGAATGATATTCTAAGAAATTTTCTTTGAAAATTCTATCTTTGCAAGTAGAATGATCAACATCTTTGAAGTCTTTGAGTTTACAGTGAATGAAATTTATCATCTCCATATGGTTTTAATTTGAAATGCAAACAGAACATCGGGTCTCGAAAATTCTGTTTATTATAAAAGTAAATTCAATAATATTTCAACATGCCATTAGTTCTAGTGTGGCCATGATATTGTTTATTATATTGTTATATTTTAATATTTGATACTTTCTTTTGCCTCTAATTAGCTTTTATGGGGTTTTTTTGTTGCTAGCTTTGCAAAATTCATTTTGGGGATAAAAAAAATATAGTTTAGTCAAGAATCCACATTACGTATCTGATATTAACACAGTTGAGAAAGTCCAGAAATATTTCACAAGAAGAGTTCTCCACTCCTCTACTCATTGTAGAATACCTTATGCCACCAGACTCGAAATTCTAGACCTAGAAAACCTAGAACTACACCGCCTTCTGTCCAATCTAAATATAGTGTATAAAATCATACATTGCAATGTCCTACCTGTCAATGAATACTTCAGCTTCAACCATAACAATACAAGAGCAAACAATAGATACAAACTCAAGGTTAATAGCACCAAATGTGATTGCAGGAAGTACGAATTCAGCAACAGAGTGGTCAATGTCTGGAATACTCTACCTGACTCTGTGGTTTCTTCCCCAATCCCCAAAAACTTTAACGTTAGACTGTCTACTATTGACCTCACCCCTTTCCTAAGAGATCTGTAGGGGGTGTGCATAAGCACACTAACATGCCTACCGTCCCTGTCCTATTGTTTCTTTTATTTTTCTTATATGTACCCATTTCATGTATTAATAACTATGTATATACTTATACCTATTATCTTGTAAGCGATTGACAAATCAAATAAATAAAAAATAAATAAAATAAGGTGGCACAATGACAACCACATCCCCTTTTACATGCACCAAAATGCACATGTAAAGAATAAAGATCTTGACAAAAATATGCAAGAAGATTACGTAAGCAAAAAGGGCTGAAACTTTCTTTAAGTTCTAGGAAGCAAGATAGAAGTTAGAATTCATTTGGGTAAGTTCCTCCTTCGTTCACTAAGAAGGAAGGGAAGCACAATTAAACTTTTAAGATTGTATTCTCATAGCCAACCTCAGTAAAGTACAGTTCTAGTCTTCCAGTGGAACTGATTTTCCCATGGAACTGATTTTCCCATGGAACTGATTTTCCCATGGAATTGATTTTCCCATGGAACTGATTTTCTACCTAGTGGTAGTTGGGAATCAATTATTTGTAAAAATCATTTTGGTGACTACTCATTTACTAAAACTGATTATGAAACAGTAAAGTTTGGCACTTTCAGAGGAAGTTCCAGCTATACTCCAATTAAAATTCTCCTGTGTTGCATTAGAAACAGGAAATTAAACACACAGTGTTCTACCGGTGCAGCACAAATGTCAGACTCTGTCTTTTCCTTCTCTTGATCAAAGAGAACCACTGCTCCAGGCTCATTCTTAAGAGTCCTGCCAATGAGATGTACTAATTCCCATTGATGAAGCAGATGAGTCTCTAACAGCTGTGTGGAATCTGAATCTCACAGGATTTAACAGTCCGGATGAAGATTTTAAAGTTTCTCACCCCAGATAGTATTTACGTTCAATGTCCTGAAGCAACCCTATCTTCTAATGCACTTTACATCCTTTTGCTTGAAGTTATCTTTTGCTATCCATTTTCATTTAAGCATTGATTGCAGTTCCATGTGTTTTTAGTACTTATGTGTAACTGCTTATTTTAACTATATATGAGGAATTTCTTTTAAGTTTGCTTTTTTTGGAAACCCCCCCTCCATTTTTCCTCCATCATCTCCTTCTTACTACTTTATCTTTGGGTAGCACAATTTCAGCAAATGGCTTTAATCTATATCTTTGTGAGCACCAAGTAGATTCATAACAGCATGTAAACATGAATGTCAATTAATTAAGAATTTGTTAAAGATAAAAGATAAAATGCCCCTTTGAACTTTTTAAGAATTTGAGATTAACCCTGGAGTGAAAGTAAGCCTGAATGAAAGAAAAGAATGCGTGAGGAAGAATGACTTATTTTCTTCCCATTAGGTTTTGGCTAAAATTAATATAAAAGAGAAAGAACTTGCAGGAACTTATACTTGGTGCAAGCTAACAGAAGGAACTAGTAACTGTAATATTTTCAGAATTAGATATGGTCTAAAATACCTCAACAGTTTCACAATTCCTTCTGTGTTCTATACCTGGGGTGTCAAACTCAATTTCATTGAGAGCTGCATCATGTGTTTAATCTTGGGAGGCTGGCGTGGGCATGGCCAAGGTTGGCCCGAGCACTCTGCCAGTGAAAACAGGATCCCAATTTCCATTTTCAGTTGGGATGGCCTCCTGCAAACCTTTGCTAGCCCTCCCAAGCTCCATTTTCACTTGCAGAGGCACTGCGGGACAGATCTAAGCAGCCCACGGACCGGTTTCAGCTCGATTGGCAGATACTAGCCAATCAAGCAAACATGGTGGTAACTGACAAGGACTAGAAGACACCGATGGGTAATAGATGTAGCAATGCCAAGTAACAGTTACATCTGGAAGAATGTGTATGAGAAACTGGAGAAATATTACGGTCTGAAGGAGGAATTGAGACAATGTAGAAAGTAAATACCAAAGTGATCTTAATTATTATAAGGGTTGTTGGAGCTGTAACTCCTAAGCTGGGAGATAGTTCCAACAAATTGCAGGAACAACAACTAAATGTGCAATGCTAGGAACAGCTGCTAAATCTGTAGGGATGTATCAATATCATATCACATCATATCATATCTATCTATCATCTATTTATCATCATTATCTATCTATCCATCTATTCATCCATCATCAATTCACCCTGTCTATACATATACATATACATATACATATACATATACATATACATATACATATACATATACATATACATATACATATACATATACATATACATATACATATACACCACTAAAGATCTAGTAATATGAATAAAACTAGTTTTATCACATAAAGTGCTGAATTTTCCAGTGGAATCTGAAGATATTTCCTGGAAATTAAGCTTTAGGTATTATCTAATGTTGATGGATATGTGACATTCATGAGTTGGGAGCTACCCGAGTCATCTTGCAGTGCTATTCAAACTAATACACATTTTATACAGATTATAGATTGCAATCCAAATGAAAATAAACATATAAAATAACCCCTTTAGCTAGACTATTTATCTAATATCTATTTTCTTGGTTTAATGGTATAATTGATTCCTAGCTGCCTGATGGCCTTAGGTATGCTATTTCCCCCACCTCTTCTCATGAAAAGCAGAAAAATCTGGCCATTCATTTTGTTTACTTGAGAATCTGGCAGGGTGTTGCGGCTTAGGAAATTTGCATATTCATGAGTCATTAAATACTCTCCAAAAGACAGCAAAATCAATGTCATTTTAGTATTTGGTGTGCTTGAGCATGCTTTCTAAATTCATTATTTCCGTTTCAAATATTGCAGCATGCTTTATTTTAATTGCTAAGCACTCTGACCTAAATCCAGTGGGGCAGTTCTGCAAATGTAATAGAAGACCCATTAAGAACGGTGCTTTATAATTAAGCATATGGTTTGCTAACTCTTATTTGGATCGTATTAACTTGCATTACTTGCTTTGTTTTTTTCCAGAACTCCAGAACTCTCATTTCTCTATAAGTGTCATAGGGCAAGCATTTGAATATCTTCCCATATGAGAGCTAAATTTAAACTATAGGCACTTAAGTATATACTCTTGGTATAAGGATCTCTGAGCACATGCAAAATACCTTTTCCACCACCTGCACAGTCAGAATAGCAAATCCAAAATTAGTAGAAAGGATTTCTTTGTCAGAAATATAAATTCATTTCTTTCTCTCTTTTTTCAGAATATAATATTGTGACAGAATGTGGTCTAGGTTCCCAAGAGGAAGGTATTGCATTCCAAAAAGCAGAGGGATAACAAAGCATGGAGAGTTTGGTTATGAATAAAAGAATAACAGAGTTGGAAGAGACCTTGGAGGTCTTCTAGTCCAATCCCCTGCTCAGGAGGAAACCCCAGGTGTGGGATTTAAATTTTTAACAACCGGTTCTGTGGGCATGGTTTAGGTGGTGGGTGTGGTTTGGTGGTCATGTTATTGGCTGGGTGTGGCCAACTCAATATCACTCACATTGAGGCACGTATCTCTTCGCCTGGCTTCTCATGACTGTGGGAATGCTGAAATAGTCCTAAGTGTGAAAAATGGTCATAAGTCACTTTTTTCAGTGCCATTATAACTTTGAATGGTCACTCCACACAAGTAAAGTACCAGCAAAGGAGGGGAAAAAAACTCCAAAGATGTTCCTGAGACAGGAAGTCTAGTCCTACCAAGAATGTAATAAAAGAAAAAAAAAAGGGTGGTGCTGGTGGTGAGGTCAATAGTCGACAGTTTTGGGAGTTTGGGGGAAAAAACCACAAAGTCGGGTAGAGTATTCCAGACATTGACCACTTTGTTGCTGAAGTCGTATTTCCTGCAATCAAGTTTGGTGTGATTAGCTTTGAGTTTGTATCTATTGTTTGCTCTAGTTATAGTTGAAGCTGAAGTATTCATTGACAAGTAAGACATTGCAATGTATGATTTTATACACTATACTTAGATTGGACAGAAGGCGGTGTAGTTCTAGGTTTTCTAGGTCTAGAATTTCGAGTCTGGTGGCATAAGGTATTCTGCAACAAGTAGAGGAGTGGAAAACTCTTCTTGTGAAATATTTCTGGACTTTCTCAACTGTGTTAATATCAGATATGTAATGTGGGTTCCAGACTGATGAACTGTATTTGAATATTGGTCTAGCAAATGTTTTGTATGCTCTAGTTATTACTGTACTATTACCAGAGAAAAAGCTACGTAAGATTAGGTTAACAACTCTAAATGACTTTTTGGCTATGTAGTTACAGTGGGCTCTAGCACTTAGGTCATTTGAGATGAGTAGTCCAAGATCCTTGACAGAGTTTGGATCATCAACAAGGTCTTGACTATTCAGCCTGTATTTTATTTTCTGATTTTTTTTGCCAATATGTAGGACAGAGCATTTATTTGTTGAGATTTGTAGTTGCAATTTGTTTGACCATTCTGATACACAGTCGTGGTCTTTTTGAAGGGTAGCAGTTTTGTCTGTGGTGTTGAATAGCTTTACATCATCAGCGAAGAGAACGCAGTTGCTCTTGATATGATCACAGAGGTCATTTGTATAGAGTATGAAAAGAGTTGGTTCTAGAACACTGCCTTGGGGGACATCACTGTTGACAGGTACAGAATTTGATAGAACTCTCCCAATTTTGACCATTTGTTGTCTGTTTGACAGGAATGCTTCTATCCAGTAATGCAGGTGTCCAGAGATACCATAAGATTTTAGTTTTAGGAGTAGATTGTTGTGTACCACTGAATCAAAGGCTTTATAGAAGTCTATGTAGATTGCATCTATTGCTTTGCCCTGATCGAGTTGTGTAGTCCATACATGTAGTCCACACCACGAGCCAAGCAAACACTTGGGCACAGACTCCCCCTGATGCCTCCAGCTCAAACACACCCCAACCAGGCACCCAGATGAAACCTAGCCTCCTAATCAATGATAGCTGTCTGTTTACCCGAAGCCAAGGCACACTAAAAGCCTCCAATACAGGAAACACAATGTTGCCAGCCAATCAAGACAAAAAAAATGCTAAAAATCAGGCAGAAGATATTAGAAACACCAATCAAGCAGAACACAGCAAACTCCAAGACCAATAAACACAGACCAAGACTCCCAACCAATCAGGATGAAGAAAAAACCATTCTATCACAAAAGTAGGCTAGCACCAAATTTAAAAAAGAAACGGCTGTGAAAGCCTGACTCACAGATGAACACAATACACAAGCCTGATGATGCCAGATGAGATTCTGCTGAAACATCGCTACAACTTTAAAAGCACAACTATAATGATGTGGGAAAATACCCGAACAAAGCTGTATAGCACACATATAAATACCTGTGAAAACTTAAGAAAACACACACACACACACACACACACACAGACACAAGTACTTTGATACAGGCCTTGAACAAACAGCAATCAGTAATCAGCTACACCAAGGAAGCACAGATGGAGAGAAAGATATGCCCTCACAGGATTTTTCTTATATTACAGCCTCTTAAAGTGATAGCAGTCAAATAACTCTGCTGACATATTTCTACCATTGCATCAGGCAGGCACAACACATGTTATGCAGACAATAAACACAGTGTCTGACATAAAGATCTCAAGTGCCTATATACAAATGCACAAACTCTGGGGAACAAACAGGGTGAACTTGAATTATGAATACTGAAGGTAAATATGATATAGTTGGAATAACAGAAACTTGGTGGGATGAAACCCATGACTGGAACATACTGGTAGAAGGATACAAACTATTAAAAAAAAAAAACCCAGACCCCATAAAAGAGGAGGTGGAGTTGCACTGTATGTAAAAGACCACTATATTGCTACAGAAATGCATGAAACCAAAGATGAAAATATCCTATAATGCCTATGGGTCAATATAAAAGAAAAAAAGAATGACATGGCCATTGGTGTATATTATAGGCCACCCAATCAAGCAGAAAATATAGATATCCTTTTTGCCAGCCAACTAACAAACACATGCAGGAAACTCACAACAATAGTAATTGGAGACTTCAATTATCCTGATATCAATTGGAAAACTAATTCTGCACCGTGAGAAATCAAATAAATTCCTAATCAACCTAGCTGACAACTTTGTTGTCCAAAAGATAGAAGGTGAAACTAGAGGGACAGCCATACTGGACTTAATTCTTCCAAACAGAGAAGAAGTGATAGAGGGAGTTGAAACTGCAGGAACCTTGGGTGAGAGTGACCATGTCATACTAGAATTCAACATAATACAAACACAAACAACAGAACATAATGACACCAGAGTCTTGGATTTTAAAAGAGCTGATTTCAATAAACTCAGAGAGAACTTGGGAAAGATTCTGTTAAGTCCTGAGCATGGGCGCAAGGAACGGAGACAAGACATCGAACGGTGACTTCAACTCTTTATTGTGAAATAAGAACAGAGCAAATACTTGGGCAGCAGCAGCTCTTTTATAGAGCTAGCTGCTGTCAAAACAACCAATGATTTGAGTTAACCACTCTCACAAGTGTCCAAACAGAGAGGCCCGTTAACAGCCAATCAGACTGGCCAGAAACGACCAATCACGACTCGCGATTCGTGGGCCAATGAGAAGTGCAGGATTACGAGCCTGCTGCAAAGTAAAGCTATTTAGGGTTGTTACTGATGCGTTGGCTTAGTCCATAACACCCCTCTCCCCAAGGTTCCGTCTGAGGAGTGGGGTGATGTATTCTCATAAATAGGCAGGTCTCTTCACCTGTCTGCTTGACCTGCACTGTTCCACCGGTTTCTGTCCTGGCTCTGGTTCCGGTGGGCTGTTAGCTGGGCTGGATGGTGAAAACGGTCCCGCTGTTCCTTCGAATGGCTCTGGGCTGTTCTCTCTGCTTCCGCCAGTGCTGTCTTCCAGGTTCCCTGGATCTGTTGCCATCGCAGTGCTGTCACGTGGCAAGGCCACTCCCCGGCTCGGTTCTCCTTCTGGCAGTGAGTATCCCCTGGTTGGTTGTGTAGACTGCTGGGTTTCGATTGTTAAGTCATCTGTTATTTCTTTGGCCTCCTCGATGTTCCTTCCGCCCCCCCTCCCCCCAGTTAGAGATTCAGGGGCTGAGATAGGACTAGATGCTAGTCTGGAACAGAGTTGGTCTATGTGGCACTTCCACATCTTACCATCTGCAGTTTGTAGGCAGTAGTATTGGGGTCCTGTAAGTTGCGTGATGGTAGCAGGGACCCACAATGGGTCAACCGAGAAGTTTTTTGCAAACACGGGGTCATCTTCCTGGAATGCCCAACACTTGCTGCTGGATCCTGGGGTTTTTTCAGGCATGTAATTTGGGTGGAGGCAATCGAGATGCGAGCGAAGTTTCTGGCCCATCAGGAGTTCAGCTGGGGTTCTGTTCGTGGTGTTGTTTGGGTTATGTGTTGGAGGAGAAGCATCCAGGTTATTTTGTCGTCAATGTCACCGTGGTCCATTTTGTGCAAAGTCTTTTTTACAAATTGAACCATTTGCTCAGCCTTACCATTGGCCGCAGGGTGAGCTGGCAATGTTAAGGCATGGCGGATGCCCCGATCTGCCAGGTACTGTTCGAATGCCAGGGCAGTGAATTGGGGGCCATTATCGGAGACCAGGACACCCGGCAATCTGTGGGTAGCGAATAGCTTATTCAGTTTTTTAGTGACTGCCTCTGTGGCGGTGCTTTTCATCTTGTGGACCTCGAGCCAGTTAGAATAGGCATCCACTGTTAGGAGGAAAGTGTGTCCTCTTGTGGGTCCCGCAAAATCGATGTGGATATGGGACCAAGGACCTCGAGGAGTTTCCCACTGAGTTGGGGGAGTTTTTGGAGGAGTAGAGCGAGTCTCCTGGCATTTGCTGCACTTTGCTACCCAGGTCTCTATCTGTTTGTCTAACCCAGTCCACCATGCGTAACTCCTGGCCAATACCTTCATCCGCACGATGCCTGGATGTCCATCGTGCAACATTTTTAATACCTTATGTTGCAATTTCTCTGGGATTACAACTCTGTCTCCCCACAAGATGCAGCCCTTTTGGGAGAATAGTTCTGTCTGTCGATTTCTGAATGGTTTGAAAGTGTTGTTGGGTACGCTGACTGGCCAACCCTGTTCTACCCAGCTGAGGACTCGTGCCAAAACAGGGTCCTTTTTTGTTTCTGAGGCGATGTCTCGAGAGGTCAGTGGCGGCAATTTAAGGGTTTCGATTTGCAATATGGCTAAGGTTGGAGCTGGGTCCTCTATGACGTCTGGTAGTGGAGAGCGGCTCAAAGCGTCAGCGTGGGAAATGGTTTTCCCCAGGCGGTTTTGCAATCGGTAATCATAGGCGGCTAAAAATCCCGACCAACGTGTCATTCTTGGTGATAAGATATGGGGAGTTGGTTTATTTCCCACCAAAATACCAAGTCGCGGCTTGTGGTCTGTAATTATGGCAAAGGGTCTTCCATACACATATTCATGGAAACGTTTAATTGCGGATACAATAGCGAGAGCCTCTTTATCAAGTTGACTATTGTTCCTTTCAGTCTTAGACAAGGTTCTTGAAAAGAACGCAATAGGTGCCTCATTCCCATTTGGTGGGACATGGCTTAAAATGGCTCCCACTCTGAATGGTGAGGCATCACAGGTAACCGTTAAGGGTAGAGTCTCGTTATATTGTATCAATACAGCATTGGAGGTTAAGAGGTCTTTTACTTGTTGGAATTCCCGTTCTTCACACCATCCCCAGACCCAGGAAGCCTTTTTGTCGAGAAGTCTATGTAGGGGCTTGGCTATGGTCGCCTTCTGGGGCAAGAAGATGTTGTAAAAGTTAATGAGTCCCAGGAAGACTTGCAGGTCTGTCTTATTCCTAGGTCTCGGGGCATTTTTTATTGCGGTTAGTTTTTTGGGGGGGTGGGGTGGATTCCCTGTCTGTCGAGAAGGTATCCCAGGAACTCCACTCTCTCTGTACAAAGTTGACACTTGTCCCTTTTTACTTTCAGGCCAGCATCTTTAAATTTCTGAAGAACCTTTCTGAGTCATTGTACTAATAACTCTTTAGTGGGGGCAGCTTGAAGACGTCGTCAAAATAAGGCACGACACCTTTTATGCCTTGTAATAGTCTCTTCATTGAACTTTGGAAAATGCCCGGCGCCACGCTTACTCCAAATTGGAGTCTATTGCACTTGAAGGTGCCTCCATGTGTAACTATTGTCTGGGCTTCTACAGTTGTTGCGTCTACAGGTAGTTGCTGGTACACCTGAGCTAAGTCCAATTTCGCAAATATTTTTCCGCCACCCAGGGAGTGAAGAAGGTGTTGAACCACCGGTACTGGGTAAGCGCTCTGTTGAAGAGCAAGATTTAGGGTGGCCTGGTAATCCCCACAAATTGTTAACGAACCATTTGGCTTCATGGATGTTGCTACTGGAGTTTCCCAGCAGGCATGGTCAATCGGTTCCAACACGCCCTGGCCTATCAGTTTATCTAGCTGCTTGTCGATCTTTGGCTCGAGGGCAAAAGGCACCCGACGAGGCTTAAGCTGAATGGGAGCTACATCGGGGCTGAGATTAAACGATATAGGGGTCCCCTTGTACTTGCCTAATGTTCCTGTGAACACGTCCTTGAATTCCTGGATGAGGACTTCTTCCCAGTCATCACTTCTGGTTTGGTGTATGCCGGCTAGTTCAATCCCGAGTGGAGTGAACCACTGTAACCCTAACAAACTGGGCCAGTCACGATCGACGACAGTCAGGGGAAGCGTCGCGGTGCGGTCCTTGAAGGATACTTGGAGATGGCTGGAACTGACAACTGGAATTCTGTTTCCCTGGTAGTCTTTCAGGATGATTTGTTGAGTGCTGAGGTCCTGGCGGCAGATGGCAGGGATCAGCTGTTTGAGGGTTTTCCAGGATACCATCGATAGGGATGACCCCAAATCGACTTCCATCACGCACGGTCGATTCCCAATAGTAACCCTTACGCAGATCTTTCTTGCATCAAACGATGAAGCGTGGCCGATAATAATGGCTTGGTGCGCCTCTTCTCGTCTCATTGAAGAGGCAGGTGCTCGATTTCTGTAGTAGTAGTGGTTGTTCCATTGGTAGTTCAGGCGGTCCCAATTCTCAGGTGGTTTGCCTGTCTCCTGGCGGAGGTTGTTCTCCCTTCAGCTGGGACCGGACTCTCGCTTGCTTCTGCAGACCTTCGCGATGTGGCCTCTTTTCCCACAGGTACGGCAGAGTGCGTCGAGGAATTTACAGTCCGATCGTGGGTGAGTTGCCCCGCAACCAGCACATTGGTGCAGAAGTCTCTAGTTCCTTTGCTTTCGTTCCGAGCGGAGCCGGTTGACCTCCTCTTCCTCACTGTCTGAGGATGACTTGAGGTCTTTGTGGCGGGTGGTAATAGCGTGCTTCTCAGCGGTGAGCGGGCTATCATTAGCGAGTTGGCGATGTGGTGCGTTCGCTCAGTGCATTCGTGTGGCTGACTTCCTGGTTGCTTCTGCGGCAGTCGCGTTGGCGATGACATCTGCAAGGCTGATGTCTCCTTTTGCCATGAGTTTACTCTGCACCGTGGGGGCATCTAATCACAGAACTATGAGGTCTCTCAGGGCTTCCTCGAGGTTTGCAAAACCACAAAGGCCTCCTAGGTTCCGGAGGTCAGCTACGAAGTCCCCAACACTCTCGTTCTTCCATTGGTCCCTCTGGTAAAACTCGTGTCTTCATATCAGTGTAGGTACTTTGGGTGCGTAATGGGCCCGGAGGATTGGCGCGAGGTTATCCCAATCCATGTCTTCACTTCCACCGGTTTGGCAAGTGCTTTAGCCATTTTGAAAACGGCGGGGCCGCAGTGAGTCAGGAACACTGCTCGTTTCTTGCCAGGTGTAGCATCTTTTAAATTGTTGGTCTCTAGGAACATCTGGAAACGATATACGAGTCCCAGTCTTCGGTTGCTGGGTCAAATGGAGTGGGTAGTATGGCGCCACTGGTCATTTTGCCATTTGTTGAGTGCGCTCTTCAGCCACGTGCTCTGTCTTGTTCGATGAGTACTTAGTCAGCTCTATCGTCTCCGCATCCCACCTTCGTCGCCAGTGTTAAGTCCTGAGCATGGGCACAAGGAACGGAGACGAGACATCGAACGGTGACTTCAACTCTTTATTGTGAAATAAGAACAGAGCAAATACTTAGGCAGCAGCAGCAGCTCCTTTATAGAGCTGGCTGCTGTCAAAACAACCAAAGATTTGAATTTACCGCTCTCACAAGTGTCCAATCAGAGAGGCCCGTTAACAGCCAATCAGACTGGCCAGAAATGACCAATCATGACCCGCTATTCGCAGGCCAATGAGAAGTGCAGGATTATGAGCCTGCTGCAAAGTAAAGCTATTTAGGGTTGTTACTGATGCGCTGGCTTAGTCCATAACAGATTCCATGGATGAAAATCCTAAAGGGGAAAACAACTCAAGAATCTTGGGAAACTCTAAAAAGTATGATCACAGAAGCACAGACCAGCACAATACCACTGAGAAAGAAAAGCAAGAAATCCAAGAAGAAATCAGCATGGCTACACAAAGATCTCTCTGGCAAATTGAAAAAAAAAAAGGATAAGTACAAAAAATGGAAAGAAGGACATACATCTAAGGCAGAATATCAGCAGATAGCCAGAATCTGCAAAGACAAAGTCAGGATAGCAAAGGCTCGGAACAAACAATGACTTTCAACAAAAGTCAAAGATAATAAAAAAAAGTTTCTTCCAACATATAAATAACAAGAGAAAAATCAAGGAAACAGTTGGTCCACTAAAGAGAGAAGATGGCAAGGAAGTAACAGGCAACAGAGAGAAGCAGAACTGCTTAACTCATTCTTTGCATCCATATTCACGCAAAAAGAAACAATAGCTCAACCCACCAAAAACATAACTGTAAAAGACAGACCAGAAATAAAAGTTTAAATAAGCAAAAAAATAGTAAGAGAACACCTGTCTCATCTTGATGAAAACAAATCACAGGGCCTGATGGATTACATCCCAGAGTTTAAAGGAACTGGCAGAGGTCATCTCAGAACCACTGCACCATATCTTTCAAAAATCCTGGAGCATCAGGGAACTGCCAAAGGACTGGAAAAGAGCTGATGTGGTTCCCATCTTAAAAAAAAAAAAAAAAAAACAGACCCAGGAAACTATAGACCAATCAGCCTAACATCAATACCTGGAAAGATACTGGAAAAGATAATAAAAAAACGATCTGCCAACATCTAGAAACGAGTAAAGTAATAACTAGCAGTCAGCACAGGTTTGTTTAAAACAGATCATGCCAAACCAATCTTATTTCATTTTTCAACACAGTGACTAAATTAATAGACCAGCAAAATACTGTGGACATAATATATTTAGATTTCAGCAAAGCAGTCGACAAAGTAGACCACAACCTACTTCTTAGTAAGCTAGAAAAAAGTGGAATAGATAGCACCACCAGTAGATGGACTCACAACTGTCTGGCAAAACATACTCAATTAGTAGTCCTTAATGGGTCTAAGTCTACATGGAGGGAAGTAAGCAGCGGGAAGTAAGCAGACAGAACCACAAGGTTCCATCTTAGGCCCAGTACTCTTCAATATCTTCATTAATGACTTAGATGAGGGAATAGAAGGGGAATTTACCAAATTTGCAGATGATACTAAACTGGCAGGAATAGCTAATACCCAAGAAGTATAGGCTCAAGATCCAGATGGATCATGACAGACTAGAACACTGGGCCATATCTAACAAAATGAAATTTAATATAGAGAAAAGTGAAGTCCTCCACTTAGGCAGGAAAAACCAAAAGTACACATATAGATTGGGTGAAAACAGGCTCAATAGCAGCAACTGTGAGAGGGATCTTGGATTCTTAGTGGACAACCAGCTAAATATGAGCCAGCAGTGTGCAGCCACCGCCAAAAAAGCTAATGCAATCCTAAATTGCACTAACAGAGGAATACAATCGAGATCAAGGGAGGTATTAATACAACTCTTTAAAGCCTTAGTAAGACCACACCTGGAGTACTGCATCCAGTTTTGTTCACCACATTATAAAAAAGATGTTGAGACTCTAGAAAAAGTACAGAGAAGATGATTAGGAGACTGGAGGTTAAAACATACAATGAACGGTTGCAGGAACTGGGCTTGGCTAGTCTAGTAAAGAGAAGGACCAGGGGAGACAGGACAGCGGTCTTCCAATATTTGAGGGGCTGCCACAGGGAGGAAGGGGTCAAGTTATTTTCTAAAGCACCTGTAGGCCAGACAAGGAATAATGGATGGAAACTGAACAAGGAGAGATTTAACCTGGAAATAAGGAGAAACAGTGAGAACAATCAACCACTGGAACAGCTTGCCCTCAGAAGTTGTGGGAGCTTCATCACTTGAGACTTTCAAGGAGAGATTGGACTGCCATTTGTCAGAAATGGTGTAGGGTCTCCCGCTTGGATGACCTATAAGTTCCCTTCCAACTCTGATTATCTGTTATCTGTTATCATCATTACATTACAGTGTTACAGCATTACAATCTTACAGCAGCTGGTCAGCTATTAAATCATCATTACCTGACAACAAGGTTAGGTTTGGATAACTCTGACAATCTAGACCAGAGTTTTTCAACCTCAGTAGGTTTAATTTTAAGACTTTTGTTCCTCGAATCTCCCAGCCAGCATTCTCAAAAGCTTTGATCTGGTGTTCGCAGTCACTTTCTTTGATATTGTTTCCACATATAACAAATTTCTTTTGAAATTTGCTATATGTGGAAACAATATCAAAGATAGCATTATGTCAGAACTCTTCCCATCTGTTCACTGACAATTAAATATTAGTATTTTTCATGTAAGATAACAAAAAGAAGAAATAGCATAAGAAGTTGTTTGGCACTAATACTTTCATATCTGTCACCAAATAGATACATTGCAAATTTGGAATTCATTTTGAAACATAATGCCTTCTAATTAAATCTTTTGGTTCTACATGTAGAAAGTATGACTCTAAATACTGTCTGAAATAATTGATTTGAGAAAATTTGTCATTCAAAAAGATTTGGGTCAGGAATATACTTAAATATTTCCAAAGATACTTCTTTTCTGATTGTGCCTAAACTTCGTCATTTATTTCTGTCCCATATGTGAAGGGAGATATCTCAGCCAATCAATACCCAACCATTGGGTCAAATCAAGATCAATCAAAAGCAGTCATTTTTGCAGCAATGCTTTGCTGATTGCAGAATAGAGTTGCTAAAATGGTACGTGAAAGTGACCTTGGGAGATAGGGGGACAAGCCACAGCCAGGGGAACTGTCAGATAAGAAGCAGGTTGGCTTGCAAAAGGAATGATGGAAACAAAAGTCAACATTCTTGAATAGGAATAGATTAACTTTGGACAATATGGTAAAAATGTCTTTATCCAAGTATCAGCCTGGCATTCAGTAATTTCCATAGCTTCTATAATCATCTACAGTCCTAGAAAGAGACTCTGAAAATTATTAATTCATTTAATGCTCCTGGGTCTCTCAAAGTATGCATAGGTCATGTAAAAAAGAAAAAAAAACAAAGATTATCAACAGAAGGCAGCATCTGTGTCCATGGATCCTTTTGTTTTTTCTTCAAGCAAATGCCATGGTTTATGACAAACTGGTTTTGAAACTTTCATTCAAAAGGCACTGCTGGTGCAGTTGTGATATATATCACACAGAGATTTCACAAGTGTGGAGACATTTGGGGAAAAATAGTGATT
Organism: Emydocephalus ijimae; assembly: GCA_004319985.1. NCBI lineage: Eukaryota > Metazoa > Chordata > Lepidosauria > Squamata > Elapidae > Emydocephalus > Emydocephalus ijimae. The sequence continues at coordinate 3,250 of BHEV01031183.1, read as the reverse complement.
CTACGTAAAATTGATTGAAGACACATCGAAAACATTATAGTACATCAGCAGGGAGAATGGAAAAATAATCTGAAAAATCACACTCACCAAACATGACACACAAACAAGAGATATTCAAACGCCTTGTTGCTGTACCAGCAGCAATTAATTACTGAAGTAAACAGTAATAAGAATAGGCCATATTCATGCTTAGATAAAAGATCTATCTAATGCACAGAATAAAACCACTTCCCTAAGCTACCTCTTGTTTAATGGCATCCTGCTGCCTATGAGGCCACACTTCCATCACAGAGTTGTATTTATTCAACTGCCTATGGATGTATTTAAAAAGATAAACACATTAATCCTTGTCTGCTACTTAAATTGTGTCGTAATTATATTGCAATAGAGCTTCTATTAAGTACCTCTACCCATTCTTTCATCCAAATTATTTTGCACCATCTCATGGTATTCCTTGGTCACATAACACACATACATACACACATACATACATACATACATAAAGTCCTTGACTTATGACAACAATTGGGACCATAATCTCTAAGCTGTTAAGTGAATCATACTCAATTTTACAAACCTTTTTGCCATGGTTGTTAAGTGAATCATGTGGTCATTAAGCAAATCCAGCTTGCCTTATTGATTTTGATGGAAACCAGCTGGGAAGATCACAAGTGGCTCTTGCAAGATCCTGGGACATTACTACCATCGTGAATACATGCTGGTTGCCAAGTATCCAAATTTTGATCATGGGACTGCTGCAATGAGCATAAATGTGAGGATTGATTGTCAGTTTTTTCAATGATATTCTATCTTTGAATAGTTACTGAATGAATGGTTATAAGTTGAGGACTAACTGAATACATGGTGTTAAGCCTGTGTTCCCCAACCAGGGTTAAGGAGACAAGCTAAACAGAATGTGCAGCGTTAGTCAGATAGGCACACAGATAAATGAGTGAGATAAGCTTGTATGTTTGTTAACATACAGTAAAAATAACAGATACACTTGTGCTATCAAAATATAGTTTATTCCATTTAGAGTTTATTAGCATAGTCAAAATAACAGTCCATTAGTCATGTATCATTTAGTCAGTCCATTCAAGGATATTCAGTTAGCAAAATCCGTGTAGAATATCCAATGTCAGTTCACTTACAATAAATCAACAGTCCTTCTATCTCCCGTTCGAATAAGGAAAAAAACAGTCTTCATCCAGTAATTAGGGATCATCAAGCCAGAGAGAGCAAGCTGACGTTCCTTGCTTCTTTTATGGTGCTTTCACAACCACTCCCTTAATTACATTCCTACAGTTAACTAACACTTTAACTAATAAACCATGATAACATATTTATTATTTTACCTAAACCAGTTAGGGTAAACAATGTTATTCCTAACACATGGGAATTCTCTGAACTTGCAGGCCTGCAAGCTAATCTTTCAAATTTCAATCAATCTTATTTAACCCACATAGCTCATTCTGAATTTCCAATATTTTTATAAGTTATACTGCTTGACTTTATATTCAGCAGCTAAAAGTGAAAGTACATGTTATTAATGTGATGATTATCTGAAGAATTTCTGTTTTGGGGCTGTAGGTCCAATTTAAAATAACCTCAGCACTAACTTGTACAATTAGAATCTTGTCTACCTGTCTTTATAATTCCCGATTTTGATGCCATCTTTTTTTAATGTGATGATTATGAAAAGTAATGTATAACTCTCACACTCTGTCAGTGTTTGGCAGGACTACTTCCTGAAATAAAGACTCAATCTGAAAAGCAAACCTGTGACCATTAAATTTGGAACAGCATTAGAGAAAATCAACTGCATCAATTGAATTTCCCATTGCCTCAAATTAGCCTTAGGGATTCGCATGATAAGCTGCTTAGCCACTCATATTAAGTCTAGAAGAAAACACACTGAAAGCGAACCTTTGGAAACAAGTAATTTCATTCTATCAACAGTGAAATCATCCTTGTAGCAATCATGTTACTGTGCAATGACTTTGTATGATAAGGGGGATAGGATTGCTCATAAAAATTCCCAGTTCTCCCTGAGCTTATTGTGTATGTGTGTCATGCACGTTAAATTGGTCTGTGGTCTTAAAACTTAAAACATATTAATGGAATAAATACAAAGAAGGTTATAGCTAATTTACAATTATAACCTTTATTTCCTTGCAGCTGCTGCAAAATTCTCCTACTTGAAGAATAAGGGATAAAGTCAGTCTATATGACTTTCTTCCAGGTACTTTTAAACTTAAAGACTCAAGTACACTCAGCTCCAAGAGGTCCAATTCCTTTGGAGGGTTGATGTGATGACCCAGGGCGTGGCACAAAGGCAACACAGTCACATAAGTAAGAAAAGTCCCTTTAATACCTCCAACTTTGCCCCCTGTGTCCAGTCTTTGGTGGAGAAAAAATTCTCCCAAGAACAGTCTTTAAATGAAGGAAATTCAGTCTGAAAACAAAGTACCTGTAAACTGTAAATAAAAATCCACACAAACCACACTGTAGCAATTAACTGGGCAGGATAAGGAATTGCAGACTTCAAGGGCCAACAAAACACAAACAGTTGGGAAGATGCAAGGAACCCAAATAAGCTTTGACCATAAAAGATAACTCACAATTTGCTTCCCACGAGTTGCTGTGTGCAACTTCCCTTTTTAAACACTGTATTCCCAGCTGCAGCTAATGAAAGGAATCAGGGTCCTTTCCTTTCCCATAAGCCATGCAATTCACATTGCTCCCTTCTCCATTCCTCCCTGTGTGCCCTTGGATGAAGAGGGAGTGGGCCTGGTTCTTCCTCTGAATTCCCTCTGCCTTGCTCTACCTCTCCCCTGCTCTGCCCAGACGGACCTTGCCCTTCCCCAGTTTCTTTCACAGCCACTGGAGCCACACTCCCAATCCCTGTCAGCTGCTTGGCCTCCCCATCGGAATCAGATTCTGACAGGTGCATGACAGTTTCCCTTATGATCTACCTGCATGAATTTAATCCTCCTAACTTGTTTTCCTTCTTTACTTACAGAGAAAAAAATAGACTTATAACAAAGTTTTTGAAGCATTCAGCTCTTCCATTTTATTTTTAATCATTCCTCTCTTTATGTTACCATAGGCTGGTATTCAGGGATGCATATGTGTTTATAATTCAACACATAGAGCTGATTTGTGCATACTATTTGTTGTAATTATGAAACATTCAAATGTAAAAACTGTATGCCTTTTCACATGTTGAAGAAATCGTATGCCCTTTTAC
>BHEV01031177.1:0-13178 GCA_004319985.1 Emydocephalus ijimae | reverse complement strand
GTCCAAGCCAGGGTTGACTCAGCTTTGGTTTAGTAGGTGACAATAGCTTAATAGCTTAATAGCTATTTTACTAGCTCTGTCAATGGGAGGGCAACTTCAGCAAAGGAGGGAATGAATTGTCTATAGAAGTTGGGAAACCCCAAGAAACTTTGAAGTTGTTTTCAGGTTCTGGGGGTTTGCCAGTCCAGCACCGATTTCACCTTTCTGGGGTCCATTTCAATCCCCAGGTTGGATATTTGGTAGCCTAAGTAGTCCAGCAACTCTTTGTGGAATTCACATTTTAAGAGTTTCACATATAATTTGGCAGCTAAAAGTTTTTCTAGAACCTGTTGGACCAATTGAACATGTTCTTCCATGGTTTTGCTGAAAATAAGGATGTCACTCAGGTACACGAGGACCCTCCGGTAAAGGTGCGGGTGTAGCACCTCATTGATGAGCTGCATAAATACTGCAGGAGCCCCCTGAAGTCCAAAGGGCATGACTTTGAATTGGAAGTTACCCAGAGGGCAGTTAAAAGCAGTTTTCCACTCATCTCCCTCTTTGATGCGGACCTGGTAGTAAGCTTCCCTGAGATCTTGCTTGATGAATACTTTGCCCTATGACAGGTGGTTCAACAAGTCCTTCATAAGAGGGAGAGGATACATGTTNCTCAATAAAACCTCATTCCAAACTGCTGTCAATGTATTTCCTTAATTCAGTCATTTCAGCAGACATCATGGAATACATCTGTGGTTTTAGTAATTTTTCCCCAGGCTCTAATTCTATGGTGCAATCAGTGGCTCAATGGGGAGGTAAAAGATTACACTCCTTCACTGAATGTTTCAGCCAAGTCTTTGTATTGGTCGGGTACCTGGGGGTTATCTGGGAGAAGGTGGAATGCCATGGATGCTGGCTCAGGCTCTGGGTTCAAGATGACTGGTGGAAGAGGGGGCAATGGGCCCGGTCCAATTAGGATTTTTCTGAATCCATCCTCCCATTTGATTGTTGGGGCCTATTTGTCTAACCAAGCAAGTCCCTGTGTGATTTATTCTGACATCTTGAGAGCCACTATGAAGCATATGAGTTTGCGATGGGGCCCTAATTCCATTTTGATCAATTCTGTCATTTGAGTGGCTGCCCTCCCCCCATTAAGTTTCCATCCATTTGATCAAATCAGATTGGGCATTTTAGAGGGTTAGTCTTTATGCCCAATTGTTCAACGATGGGAAGTCCGATAAGACATCTAGAACATCCAGTATCAATGACAGCTTCTAACTCCCCGGCCTCCCCCATGTTTGGTACCACTAACTTGACTGTAAAAGGTATGTTGGGATCACTCACCATTGGGTCATCTTCACAGGTTGGGTTCTCGGGGATGTGTCAGTCCAGTGATCTGTTGCTCCCATCTGCACAGAGGGGGCTTTCCCAGCTGTGTTTGGTGAACCCGCCCCTGCCTGGAGGTCTTCCTTGATTCTTCTGACCTCTAACAGCTGTATGAGGCTTCAACAGTGGAGCTTGTGGTACAGGAGCAGGGGCCAGACAGTCTGCTGCCCTATGACTGGCTTGGCCACATTGATAACATTTCAGCACTCTTGTAGGTCAGGTACGAGCAGTTTCAGATGGTCCGGTCGGTGGTCTCCTCGCTACAATTCTCTTAGCTGCCGGAAGCGGTTTCCTGTGTGGGTTGATGCTGTGATCTAAGCTGAGGGAGGCAGCATACCATGATTGCAAGGTCTCTTGGATTCCCTTAATTTCACAGGCCTTCTTTACTTCTGGATCAATGGCTTTTTAAAAATAATATAAAGTCATTCTTTCAGGCCAATCCATGAAGTGGCTTGTGAACCTTCTAAAGTCTCAAATGAATTCTAACAAGAGTCGCTTGCCTTGCCTCATTTCCATTAACTTCTCTTCATTCTCTGTTACCCTGTCTGGATTTTCAAATCTGAGTCTTAATAATTGAATAAATCCATTTACATTGTATAATTTGGGGGCTTGTTCATTGTGTAGTTGGACCACACAGTCTGAAGTATCCCCTTCATTCATCCCATTTTTTATGGCCGTAACCAAATCATGCTCTGTGGCATATCGATATCCAAAATGTTCTATATGGGATCGCATTTGAATGAGGAAGTAATTGAAATGTTCATGGCGGCCATTGAATACAGCCTCAAAGGGTATTTGGTCCGGCCTGGGTCATGGTTGCAGAGGTGGCACATGCCAGCCCCCTGCAGGTTGTACTGGAATGGAGGAACAGGCCAGGTGCCGTACATAGGCTGGGTAGGTCCCCTGAATAATGGCTGGGTGGTGCATCTCTGGAATAGGGGTCCCTGTGGCCTCGCTGCTGGTTGGGGCTGCAATTATGGTTGCCAGGAGGAAGATGGGTGTGGCCTGGTTCCCTGGTTGGGTAGAGGGGAAGTGGCTGCTGTCTGCTGTCTGGGCAACCCCCCTTCAGACGAGGGTTATGTAGGTGCTGGCTGCCATTGGCATTGAATCCACCCTGCTTCTTTCTGGCTTCCCCCAACTGGCATCTGTATAGTCTCCTCATTCCTCATGATAATTGGGTAAGTCAATATGGGTGGTCTGAAGCTTCCACCCATCCAAACGGACTGTGAGACCAAACCTGTCATCTTTGAATTCTGGAACTGTTGATGTAAATCTGCCCTTGATGGATTTCCAGGAATAATCTGGGGGTTGTCTTCTTGAGAGAATTCCGACCCCAATTGTCTCTTCCCTCCAACCTGATAGAATAGCAATATGCCTGGGGATAGAGAAAGACTTCTCTTCAGATAGCTGGGTTGCATCTGGGTTATAACAACTTCTTGAGTTGAAATGCTTCGGTCTAGCTCCCAAATTTATTTCTCCTACTGCCATTCTGAAAGCATCCATCATCTCCTCCAAACAAGAGCTGGCAGGTTCAATTAATGCTCCAGAGGGAGGGACCCACACGCTCCCCCCTGCACATCTCCAACTTTGGTNAGCTCCCAATTTTATTTCTCCTACTGCCATTCTGAAAGCATCCATCATCTCCTCCAAACAAGAGCTGGCAGGTTCAATTAATGCTCCAGAGGGAGGGACCCACATGCTCCCCCCTGCACATCTCCAACTTTGGTTGATTTTTGATCTTTCTCCATCTCTGGGAAAAGAACTCTGGGGTATCAGCCAAGCCCCTTCAAAAAATAAAAGTGGACTTTGGGAAATAAATGTAAGGCATCCAGAAAGTATCCATGATATCAATCACTCTGAGACATTTTCTCTCCAATTGATTTATTTGGAAACAGACATGGTATGTCTAAAGCAATTTCCCAAAGTGAAAATTTTTCTCACATTACACAGAATCCACCTTCTCTCCTCCCACTTCTACACTTCATAAATCACAAGAACCAATTAACTGCAACTGGAATTTCTTAATAGGACATACAGAATAACCTTGAACTTTTCAACTCCTCCAACTCTCAAAAAAAACGTGGCAGCTGAATTTCAAAGCTGACATAAGGTCTGTTCCATAGCTGCATTGTGGAAAATGAAGTATGAAAGCCTTTCAGATACAGCTGGATACACAGATGCTACCTGCCTCCGGTGATGCCTGCTGTTCGACCTGAGGAATTGTTTGTAACCTGGAGGAACTGTTTGAAACAGTACACTTGGGTATTCCAGAAATAGTTTTAATTATGGCAAGATAAAGCTACTATTTTTCATTCAGTCATTTGTGGCAATAGACATTCCAAGGACATTTTTATTATTTTGAAAGAACAGTTTTGCACTTGCCTCAGCAATAAGACGCGTCTAACAGCTGTTGGTAGCCTCCTGGCATATGAGGGAACACCTTTTGCCAAAGGTGTGTGTGTGTGTGTTGTAAATCAGATGAGGAAGTATAGGAAAACTGATCATAAAATACCAGGACATATAATACAATATGAGAAAATGCAGCACTCAGAGACACTCCAATATGTTGAAGAAAGCTCAAAAGACACTAAAAAAAATCTGAAAAACATTTGAGAGATCCTAACAACAAAGGAATCCCGTCTTGAGGGATTGCCATTGCAAATTTGAGGCCAATTCTTTGCAAGGTTTGAAGTTTCCAAGCTTGTTATACTGAAAGGAAAGTGTCTTTCAAAAGGCATGGCAGACAAAACTAAGGCGACTGATTGCAGTCTAGTAAACACCAGATATATATGATGACTTGTTTGATGTCTGTTTAGGTATAAGTCAGGCTCTGCAGATTGCACCATTTCAAAAGAGTCTATAAAGCAAGCAGAGCAGACAGCAGTATAGGTGAAAAGTTCATGGCTGCTTCTTGCTGCTAAACTCACTTGTTACTTTCTAGCTGCTAAAAGACTTTGTTCAATGTTCAATCTGCAGGTGAGATTTGATCCTTAGCCAGTAGGCACCTTTCACCCCAAATAATCACTATTGGTTCAAGTGGGTGGTGGTTTTTTGAGTTGTCAATGGTAATTAATGAAACCTTGTGTACTTGTAGAGATGGATGGGTGGGTGGGTGGATAATCTACTAGATTGCATCAGTTTCTTTTCTTTCCTTTTTTCATATTATGTTTGGATGCATATGTGTATGCCTGTGTATTTTTTAAATGCAGCCAAATAAAGAGAAACCATTGTAATTGTACTGGGTTTTATCAGTTTATTAATTCTTACCATGCATCATCCTGTGATTTTTTTTCACTGAATATCATCGCAAAGAATTGTGCACGACCAACACCAGAAATGTATCTGATTGAACCATGATAATTGTTTTCAGATTTATTGCACTAACTGGAATTCTGCATGATAGAGCCTTGTAAGCCCACACTCATCCTGCTCTCAGTTGAATTGTTTGAAATAAGGGGCAGTGCAGTGATGGGATTCAAAAAAAATTACTACCGGTTCTGTGGGCATGGCTTGGTGGGTGTAGCCATGTGACTGGATGGGTGTGCCTTTTTTTTTTTTTTTGCTTTTTTGCAGCCAGCCCCCACCTGTATTTTGGGCCTTCTGGGCCTCAGAGGAGCCTTGGAGGGGAGCGTTTTTGCTCCCATAAGGCTCCTCTAAGGCTCAGGAAGAAAAAGAATAGAGCATGGGAGGGGCACACAGCATCCCTCTATGGTCTATTTTGGGAGCTTCCTGGCCTTAGAAGAGCCTCTGGGGGGAGGGTTTGCTCCCATAAGACTCCTCTAAGGCTCAGGAAGAAAAAATACAGCATGGGAGGGGCACACAGCATCCCTCCATGCTCTGTTTTGGGAGCTTCCTGGCCTCAGAAGAGCCTCGGGGGGGACGGGGACGTTTTTGCTCCCATAAGGTTCCTCTGAGGCTAAGGAAGGCAAAAAATGGAGGGGAGGGCTGAGCCCCTCCCTCCATTTTTTGCCTTCTTGGGCCTCAGCCAGGGGATTGTCGGGAGGGGAAAAAAAGAAATACCTTAGGCGAACATCAGGTGGGTGGCGTGAAGCGAGCATTGGGCAGGAGGGTGACTGGGTCAGGGTGGCTAGCCAGAACTTACTACTGGTTTGGTGACCCACACCAAATCCTTGTTACTGGTTCACCCGATCCGGTGCGAACCAGCTGAATACCACCATTGTAGTGCCACTAAATGTAGAATTCTGTTTCATGTTTCTGTCCTGAGTTTTGTGCTTAGCAATTTTTCCCTCTCTCTGAAATGTCATAGATATGAATTATCTTGGCAAATAATTATGTCTGTAAGAAAATAAGCTACTCATTACTCCTGTATAATGCTCTTTTTATCACCCAACAGGAATGTCTTTGAGGAGACTAATTAAGTGTCAAACATGCCGTTAATATTAATCTGTTTTGTAAATACAAAGAAACTGACACAGATGTAAAAACATACAACTTTCTGAGCTCAAATGCTTAATTGCTAATTTCTGTTTAATTTAGAGCTTTCTCAAANAAGTGTCAAACATGCCGTTAATATTAATCTGTTTTGTAAATACAAAGAAACTGACACAGATGTAAAAACATACAACTTTCTGGGCTCAAATGCTTAATTGCTAATTTCTGTTTAATTTAGAGCTTTCTCAAAGACTGTTATTTGTCTCTAGAAGTTACTTTAAAATGGAGCATCATTTTATGTTTGTTGTCTAACTCCTTTTTATTTTGTTTTATTTTCCCATATTCTCACAGGTAGGTATGGTGTGTGCTCACACAAGAGTGTATCTTTGGCCTCTTTCTTCTGTTCATACAAGAAATTGTATCATACACAAAAAACCCCAAATAAATACTTATATCATGATTTCTTTTGTGACTGGATCATCATACCATTAATAGAATATTCCATTACTCTTTAAAAACAAATATGGTGGAGATGATGATGATGACGATGACGATGATGATATCCATTCAATTGTATATGATTTTTGGCAACTTGATGGTGTCAACTCTGACTGGTGTCAACTTTGATGGCATCTAGCCATTGTGTTCTTTGGATGCCTGGTTTCCCTTTAATACTAATTCTTCCTAACATAATTGCTTTCTCCAGTGAATTCCCCCAGACAACATGGTCAAAATAAGTGAGATGGAGTTCTGTGATTTTAACCTACTCCAGTACTTGCTTGTTAGTAGCTTTGGATGCCAAGGAATATGTAAGAGCTTTCTCCAGCACCGCAGTTCAACAGGTCGATTTTCTTCTTGTCTTACATTTTTAAGGTCCAACTTTCACAACCATAGGGAACACAATAGAGCAGACTAACCTACATTTGGTTGCTAGGTTCTTTCCTTTTCCATATTTGACTCATGTTCATCATTTCTGTGTGACCCAGTGCAATCCAATGATTTATTTCTAGGCTATTATTGGCAGGGAACTGCATTGCCATATTTAGCTGTTCAACATTGAACTTAAAGAACACAAATGGTACATATGCATCTATGCTATCAATCTAAATTAATTCAGTCATCTGGAACATATGTCTCAGTTTTTAGTTAAGAACAAAAAACCTCTTCAACCCATGATATATACCAGTGCTTCCCAAACTGTTTCTTTCATTTTCCAAAACTGCTTATCAGAAAGTCTTATTTAACTTCAGTTATTATGTCCATTCTTGTAACTTCAAAGAGTCACTGAGTGAATGTGTTGTAACCTGAGCAGTACTTATATTATAAAAATAATATCATTGAATGATCCTTATGTAATTTCAACAAATTGTCATTGGTAANGACTCATGTTCATCATTTCTGTGTGACCCAGTGCAATCCAATGATTTATTTCTAGGCTATTATTGGCAGGGAACTGCATTGCCATATTTAGCTGTTCAACATTGAACTTAAAGAACACAAATGGTACATATGCATCTATGCTATCAATCTAAATTAATTCAGTCATCTGGAACATATGTCTCAGTTTTTAGTTAAGAACAAAAAACCTCTTCAACCCATGATATATACCAGTGCTTCCCAAACTGTTTCTTTCATTTTCCAAAACTGCTTATCAGAAAGTCTTATTTAACTTCAGTTATTATGTCCATTCTTGTAACTTCAAAGAGTCACTGAGTGAATGTGTTGTAACCTGAGCAGTACTTATATTATAAAAATAATATCATTGAATGATCCTTATGTAATTTCAACAAATTGTCATTGGTAATTTCACTGATTTTCATTTTAATAGGAATACATGGGATATTTTCAAATATATTTTAGTGTATATAGCAATTTTTAAGTCAATCTAAATATTGTAATGGATGATGGGTCTATGGTTGCACAAAGAAAAACTACTACTTGGGTAACTTATCCAGGTTTAGGATAAGAAGCACTGATCTAGACAAAGAAGCAGATTCCAGAGAACTACTTTTATTGAGAAATACTATTATAACAGAATCTCGCATGTCTGATTGTGCTTTACTTCACCCTTCCTCTTATACTGCTGTGCAATGAAGGAGGTATCTGTCTAAGTCATATCTTCTTTGCCTCATATTGTTTTGGGAGTAAGTAATCCTGGGAATTGCTCTGGCTTACTACTATCAAGTTTGTCTTCTTTACTCTCTTTTCTTTCTGAAAAAAAGGAATTATGATTAAATTATGAATTATGATGAAAGGTATATATTATATATTATTCTTTTGCCTAGGAATCAAGCAAATGACCAGCCATACTCCAGAAAGTAATAGGGAAACTTATAAGGGTCTGGCTCTCCTCAGACTGGACTGAGATAAAGCTTGCAGAGATGCAGGGATGGAAGGATGGTGGGATGAAGAGAGATAGATGAGATAGAGACAGAGAAAAGAGAAAAGAGACAGAGAGAAGCACATTATTCTTATTATTTATTTTGCCTTGCAAACCAGGCTCTGAAGAACAGAGCATTACTTGAATCTGGGCTGGCAACATAAATATATCAGTCATAAAGTATATTTTTATTTTTAAAATACAAAGCCAAAATGGTAGTATGAAATTGTTTGAGAATGGTATGTGAATGGGGATGATGGTGGTTAAAGGTAAAAATAACAGTAGTTTTCCCAAAAGTCTTTCCAGTCTTGTTTACATGTTTAATCAGTTTGTTCTGAAAGAAACATCATCCATATTTGCCCAATTTTATAAAATTTTAAGTTAAAAAGGAAAATATAATATTATTATATACACCGGAGATATTAAATTGTAACAAAAATATATTAAAAGACATACACATGGCACACCTTCCAGTTTTGTCCCCGTTTTTTAAAAAATAAAATAAAATCTGCATCTCCTGTAGGACTACATTTTGTTTTCCTTTTCAGTAATAATTCAGTGCAATAAATCAAAGTTAAAGATAAATGGAAAAATGATCAATGCAAAACAAATTACTGTAGATGGCAATGAAGCAGTTAATGTAGAATTCTGGTCATTTAGCTCTAGATTCTTTTAATGTCCTTTCCTTCTGTACATGTTAAAACTTTGATATGACAATTCTGTTTTTGTAAATGTTGAATTGCTGATTTTTTTTTAAAAAAGGTAGCAGTTAATTTGCAGCACCCATATCTTGAAACAATCATTTTAATTGAAATTTTAATCATATAATTTGTAAACTTTGCAATGAATGTAATGCTTTTTTTCTATGTATATTTGTATTAAAAATAACACCTCATTATATGTATATCTATATAATTAAATTGGTTTTCACAGTATTGGGAACTGTGAAGAATAAAATATATATTTTTAAAATTTCTACCTTAGTTCAAAAAGTAAAATCAGATAAAATGGAAAGTGATTTTCCCACCGCTAGAAGGCAGATATTGCTAAGGTACAAGATCAGGCTTATCATTAGGAAAGGGAGCAAGACATTCAGTTCAAAAGACAAATTCAGTGAATTGTGGAGCTTTAGCAAGCTGTTGGGTATGACTTATATCAGATGTACAACAAAAGTTCTCAAGTCATACTTGGAATGGGAAATGGTAGAGGAAAAAGATTATATAAAGTTCCAACTTCATTTTCATTTCTTCAGACATGACCTCAAATTTATGCATATCAAAATGTCAGTTCATGACCTCTAATTTGACATATCAAAATGTCCTCTAATTTGTGACATGACCTCTGATTTGGGCATATCAAAATGTCAGGTCAGAAATGTAGAAATGAGACGGATTTTTTTCCTGATCAGTTGGCAACTATACTTTTCATAAAAATATGCATTGACATGCCATTGTCATACAGACACTGACTCCTTTAAAATACAAGTCTTTCAGATAAGATCATTTTTTAAAAAAATGATTTTTAAGGACCTACAGTCTTTGATCTTCATTAATATTCAGGAAAAAAATAAGTCAATTCCTGTCATCATTCCATTTTTCATTAAAAAAATAGGCCTTGGAGATTAATGATCGTGATTCATTTTGAGTAGATTGTGGTTTAATATCCCAATGATTTTATTCATAGTTTATCCCAAGAAATATGCTATATTACCCACATATGTCTTCAATCATTGGGCTGGATAAAACCTTGAAGCATTAGTTGACATTTATTTTATTTTAGGTCAATTGTTTTTCTGAGAGCACAGAATGTTCATTTAGAGAGAGAGGGAGAATAAATTAGATGTATTTCCAATGAATATTCTATTTTCTTTGTTTTTACTCCTTGGAAAAATTCCACCACATATATACACAAGTGTGTAAGCATTGCTCATACTTTACTCAACTCCTATATACTGCCGCACCACTAATGATATTAATGAAATCAATGTGTGAGAAAGCTAAACATGCTAAGATACTCAAAGTGAATAATACTACGTCATGCTTAAATCAGGTCTCATGGCTAATTAGGGTGAATTCCTATCCCAAAGATTTAAAAGATTTCCAAATAGGTTCTGTTAAAAAAATTAGAATTTCCTTTCATAATCAACCCTGTGATGGAACATAGTCAGGAGATAGGTTCCCATGCCTAATATTTTGTGTGAGAAAAAGAGGGTGAAGATAGCTCCAGAGTGTATGATAAAGGATTTGATAAAATAGAGTGCTCAATCTGGCAATATTTTCTCTTTAAATGTGGAAGCAATAATTTAGCTTCGAAGAATCACCATGTGTTATTCTTGGAAATAAGGAACAGAAAAGACCTTATATTCATGTGTCAGATAACGAAAGCAATCTTCTGAAGTGAGAAGCATTTCTCAACCTTTTTTTCTGGATAAACTCTTGAAATAATTTTCAGGACTTTAATTATTTAATCACCAAAATAATGAATTTTAAATTTTACATCATTTATAAATTCACTATTTACTGATGCTTTATTTTCCATCCAGTATGTGCTTTTTCATTTTCTTCTTTTTCTTTCTGTGTAGTCATTTATTTTGTTCCTTAAATATTTTAAAATATTTCTTTTAAATGGTCAAAAAAAATAATACTTAGGTTGCAGAGAATCCCTGCATAAAAATAGCAAAAATAACAAAACTTCATAATACAATTAACTTTCTAATCTATACAATTTATATTTTATAATGTTTATAACTGTAGCAAAGGGGAAGCCTAGCAGTTGAGCTATGTGGCCTAAGAATTTCCACTAAGATTCAAAAATTTATGTGTTTTTTTTTTTAAACCCACAATCTCTCTGAGAATTCTGGTGAACTTCTGGGTTCTCTGGGAGCTATTTGAGAAAGATTACTATAGATCAGGGCTGTCAAACTCCTGGCCTGCAGGCCAGATGCTTCATGTGCTGGCCACACCCATGTCTGGTTTAGCAAAGGGGGAAAAAGTCCAGATACATCATGTGATGCCGCCATGACAACGTAAGTTTGACACCCCTGCTCTAGGTCCTCTGTGAACTGTTCCTAAAATAGAAAGGACACCATCCAATTGTCACTCCTGAATAACATTCAAGTGCCAATCCATTTATGAAGTTCTTCAAACAGTAAAATATTATGATATACTTTGGAGAGTTGTCTCATGTCTTCTGAAGCAATACAAGATAGTGAACTAATAGAAATATTTATTATCATCTTGAAAATAAATTATCAACTGCTGCTCTTTGTGACAGAGTAAAGATGCAAAATAATTAAAATATGTAATTGCTAAGTTATTTTGAGCATTATAATTTTCTAGTCTACTTTATTCAATTAAAGGGAAAGGCGGGATATAAATCAAATAAATAGAAATATTTAATAAATGATATCTAAATTGTTTCTAGGCTATTGAATAATATATAACTAAAGCAGCTTGCTAAGATATTTATATATAGCATTATTTTCAATAAGTTGATTATACTGAGCACAGTGTGATTTACTTCACTGTAGTTTATAAAGAATTCTACCATGATTAATAGAAGAAAACAAATTAAGGAATTTTTCTGTAACGGATCTATGGCAAGATGAATGCTTATACAAAACAGAATGCCGCTGATATTTATATTTCCATTTTTTTTGCCATTTTTTTTAAAGTAAATTTTTTTTTTTTAATGTTAGAGGGAAAAAGAGGAAACATGTTAACCAGCTTTGACCATTTATAAAGGAAATGCAAACTGAGATACAATAACAAGCCATTTCCTTTTGAAATTTTCCTAGTCTTACAAAAAAGTAAACCTCCATATCTGCTTTAAATTTCCTTACCTGAAATAAGGATGGCAAGAAGAAAGAGGTGGCATCTTGCTCAGTAATTTCAAAGTTTACAGTTAAAAAATTATATACATATTGGCTAGTAACTAATATAGTAACTAATGTTTTGATGTGAAAAATAATGCTCTCATCTGGGTAGATAGCCTTTCTATTTCCAGGGATTTTGATTTGTTAATACTAGTTATAGGAAAGATCTGTAGAGGAGGAAACAAATCTATAATTCTACACATGAATGGAAAAAAGACATACCAAATTTAGCATTCTTTCTAGATTCATGGGGTGATTAAAATGCTATTTGAGGAGCCAAGTTAGCATCAAGACAGTGATGCAAAATGATTGCATCATTAAATTCCAGGATTTTTTTTTCCAGTCACAATCTAATATATAGTCAGGGCACTTGGGTTTAAATAACAATTGTGACAAAGTTTTGAGAAGCTGAATGAATAACAGAAATCAATCTTGCATTAATTCTTAACATTGAAATTATTTATTATTGTCCCTTTTTTACAGGTAAATCTCTATTATTTTATACAACAAGGACTTTTTAAATTTTAATTTGCCTCAGTTGGGGAATGGAAAGAAGATTCAAATGTGAAAATACTATGGATTTATACTAATATATTGCACTATTGCCTGAATTTATCTAATTTATCTAAACTTATCTAAATAGTGGTAGTTAATATTTTTATACATTAAATTGGTAGTGATGCTACCAATACTGCAAGGGACTTTCACACCAGAAGTTCAGACACTTATGTGAAAGCTGAAATGGAGCCTTTTGCAAACTCTGTGTAAATTCTCTGCATTTTTGCAAACTGTAATATATTTGTTTATAATATTTGTGCACCATGTATGCTATTACATTACCAGTAACAAAAGCAACATGGAAAGTGAAGAACAAAAATAAAACAGATTTTGAAAAACCATTCATATAAGTAATGTTTCTAGTGGTGCTGAAAATATAGTCCTAGTAAAAACTAAAAACATTTAGTTCTATGAATGGAGGAAAAATATATTTTCTGATTCTTTGCTAAATACTTGTTTTTGTGGCAGTGTGTCTTTACTGAGAAAGCTAAAAGTTGTAAGGGTCATCATGACATGTTTATTTTGCAAATGGTGTTAGGAAAAGAAAAGTATGAGTGACTTGTGTAGACATAATTTATATTATGGTAACAGCTTCACTTTGTTTCGAGATTA